>ML299700.1:814-80201 GCA_005239495.1 Nicotiana undulata | reverse complement strand
TGATTCCTTTATAGCCAAGGATATGTAGGCAACCTCTGAAGCAAGGTTCGGTCAAAACGTTTTTAAAATGCTTCCAAATGTAGTACCAAACGGGCAAAAATTGCTCGTGGTTGCTCACTTTATCTTTGCCCAAAACCCTTCGTGTTCTCGAGCAAAGAGGGGCAGCTGTGAACACCCAATTTTTGCCCCGCATGAAAATTACTCCTAAAAATAATCAAAAAATAACTTTTAATGAATTTTAGGAACTTTTCTTTATTTAGTTGCATTTCATGCATGTTTAATATTTTTAAAATCATAGAAAAATCATAAAAATTGTCACATTTTTTCATCGCATGTAATCTTAAGTTTAATTCGCATTTTTAAAAATTAGTTACCCTTTAATTGATAGATTAATATATAAAAGTCACAAAAAATATACATTAGCTTAATCAAATTAGTTTATTTAATTAGTTAAAATGTTAATTATGTCGTTTTGATAAAAGAAATTTAATTATTAGTAAGATGACTATTTTTGAAAGATAAAATTTGCCCTTATTTCAAATTGGCCTAATTTCAGGGCCTAAAATCCGAGACCCAACCAAATTCCCCACATTACAACACTAATCCCCTCCTCTATATAATAGACCTAATTGGACACCAAAAAGGGACCTTCAACCTTAGACATCAAAAATCGGCGCACCGCCCTACCTCTAATATCTAAGACTATTGTCATCTCCCAATTTCCCCAAAAAAATCAAAGACCTTCAAGGTCTAATTTCTCCAAATCCAAAAAAGTCCCAAAATCAGCACTCCAAACTCAGCAAGAGCAACTTTATTTTCAGCCGAAAACCCAGCAAAAATCAGCCATGAAACAGCCTTGAAACCAACTGCTTCTCCTCCACAAAACCCAGCAGATATAATTTTAAGCTCCCTTGACGTTGTGGATGTTGCTTTGTTGATTCAGCTGTTGCTGTTTGGTTCCTCAGTAAGGGTTGCTATTTCTTTCGGTATTTTTTTTCCTTGTACGCAACATAAAGGTTAGAAATTCAACAATAAAAGTTTCATTTTTACTCTTTATTTATGTGCGTATTATACCTGCTCTTAATCGATTTGTTTCCTTAATGCCTTATATGTTTTCTTCATAAATGTTTCTGTTCTGTTGATTAGTTTATTTCTTTTTCTTTAGTTAAGTGATTTAACTAGTTCAATATTGATTTTTTCTGATTGTTCTCATTGGTTTTGCCACTAAGCCTTTAATGGTTAAGAGATAAGAATGTGTTTAGGTTAAAATATTGGGTCACATGGTTTTTTTTTTGTTTAAGGGATCAATGCCTCTAAAAATTTGTGTTGGTTTGTTTATTCATATGGCGTTTGAGTTATGCTATTGATTTAATTTGATCAAAGAAGTGGAAAAAGGGGCACATGTATTTGAGTCAAATCTGTGTGAAATTTTTTTTAGTTGCTATCTGCTTTGTTCCTTTTTTAGAGAATCAATTGATAATCTAGTTTTATTTGTTTAAATTTACCTGTTGTCTAGTTGATTTCTTATTGGATAGTAAGTTAGATGAATTTTCTTTAAGTGTAATGGGCAGTAGGAACATTTAAAACTCCATTTCCATGTATTAACGACTTTGTCTAGTAAAAATCGAACTTGGAAAATTAATTCATGAACCTTCGTAGTTTGTTTTAAGTGCGATTAATAAATTATCGTGGTCATGGTCACAATACGTAAATTCCATTCGGTTGTGCATTTCATGTGACCCGACCATAATTTCGAAGATTAAAATAAACAAGTCACGAATTGCGGGTGCATTTCATGTGACGCGGTTCGCAACATGGACCAAAATGACAAGTGCACATCATCGTGACTTGTCCTAAGATAAATCCATAAAATATCAAAATGATTTATATGTATACCTCGTAAGGCTAAAAATTACCTCTTTAGATAAAATCCTTAACTTTGAGAGAATAATTGAATATCGCCTCAAATAGGCCTTTTAACCGTCATGACCATATTCGTGATTACGTAATCTAAACTCGGGCGTGGCAACTTATGTCCCCGACTTCAATTCAAAACCATAATAAAAATCACGTGTTGTGATTGCGGGTGCATTTCATGTGGCGCGATTACAATCTGTCCAAAAACAAACAAGTGCACGTCATCGTGACTTGTTCCAAAATAATTTCATAAATATTAAAAACGGTTCAAAAGGTTTAAAAATACACAATAGGTTTAAAACACGTAATTAATTAGATAATTAGGCCAATTATTAATAGTTAAACGACCGTGCTAGAACCACGGAATTCGGGAGTGCCTAACACCTTCTCTCAGGTTAACAGAATTCCTTACTCGGATTTCTGGTCGCAGACAAATAAAAACAGAGTCAAAATTCCTCGGTTTGGGATTTTCAAAACAAAACGGTGTCCTGGAGCATCGTCAAAAATTCGGGTGGCGACTCTGAAATAATAAACAAATCCCAAAAATCGAATAATGTCACTTAAAGTGGAAAAACTCCCTTATTACCCTTACCGGGTGAAAAAGGAGGTGTGACACTTATTATGTCATGTTGCAGCGTGCAACCCGATCCTACCGTACAATCATATTCCACCCGTATTCCTCCTGTTGCGGCGCGCAACTCAATCCCACCGTACAATCACATTCCATGGCAACAATAACAGTTCACAATTCGATCATAAGGCTTCATATCATCAAGAGTAGAATTTCATAACAACCAAACAATCACGTGTTCACAACAGCCTTTATCGACCATTAATTCAACCACATTTAATAACAACAACAATCAACATTTTAATCACAAGGATCTTCATCATCAAGAATATTAATTCATTACAACCGAACAGACACATGAAAGCAAAGGCACAATAATCTCTACCAAGTAGTGAGTCATGTACGGTACTCCATAACCATTTAGATTAGTCAATTCAATTCACTTTTCTTTCCCATCATTCACTACACAGCCCTCAACACTTGGATACATTCAACAATTGAGTTCATTACCATTTTCACTCATTTAGTACCACTTTCCTTCACATTGATAAGTTCAAGCATATAACAAGCATCAACATATAGTTCCATTAGATAAATCCACATTTCCTTTCCATTATTCACTTCACAGCATTTAGCACTTAGATACATTCAACAATTGGATTCGTTATCATTTCTTTCGTTTGATAGTACATCCTTTCATACCGAGGTATTCAACAGTTAACGAGCTTTGCACATGATAGAGTAAGCACAAGGAATCATCGTTTTCACAATCTCATATAGCATGGTGGTATGGCAATCAACTAGGACAATCAGAGAATAGAATCTTACGTCTCAACATATTAGAACAATCAATTCACATATTCTCAAACAAAGTACACATATCGTATGCTCGGACACCAACAAGAGGATTCTACAATGGTTAAAGTTATCCATACATACCTCAAAGAGCTTTTTCTTAAGTTTAGACAATACACCAACACCTCTAGCCATAACAATCTATAAGGAGATAGCGGAAATCGATTAATAATTAGGAAGATTACCCATGGTGTAACTCTCTTAGGAATTTCATCAAACACCTAACATGTGAAGTAGACTACAAGGTTTAGAAATGGTAATTCCTTATTCCCTCAACCAATTTTAACATGAACTACCCAAATTAGTTCTTTAACATCACATACTACAACTTAGTCCCATATGCATGGCCTATTTCTAACCCCCACCACATATTTGAACCCTTAACCTCTTGCATGGAATTTTTGGAAGTAGAACTTATCCGGATGGAAGACAATCTATGGTTATCTTTCTTGATTCTTGAAGACTTGAGCAAGATTTGGATGATTATGAAGTTAGGCCCCTTCTTTATCTCTCTATATGCTCTTATTTATCTCTAAAATCAGTGAAAAATGACCCCAAATGAAACACTTAAACCTATTTATAAAAATGGGGTCGGGTTATAAAAATAGGAAAAATAAGCCCCCGTAACAGGGTCTGCGATCGCAGAATGGACCGCAGAACCAACATGCGAGCCGCGGAGTGAATCGCAAAATCGCTGCCCAAAATTGGGCTACACTGGCTCAGTGTGCGACCAGATTTGCGATCGCAGATCAAAAATGCGGACCGCATTTTGATTCTGCGATCACAGATTCGACACAGGATCGCGTTTTTCCAGCCTTCGGTAATTTGACCATAACTTTGCGTAGAAATGTCCAAATGACAAACGGTTTGAAGAGTTGGAAACTAGACTCGAAGACCTTTCATTTGATAGGTTATTAATCACATAATACCTTATACATAATTAGATAAGCTCGTTCAAAGTGTGTACTAGTGCAAGTACCTTTGGAATTTTAGCCTAATATGGAATTCTCCCATTTGGCTTAGCCTTAGGATTCTCCTTGGACCTCACATCACTTATTATATGACTCATACACTTATTCACCACATCTGATTCATTTACATCATATTTAAATCACATAAAATATTACAATTAGTTTACCCGGCACCCCGAATCCTATATTGCTTAGCGAATTATTTTTTTTCCGGGGCCTTACAATTGATGAAGAATGAGTCACATATTTAGGGGGAAGCGTTTCTGGGGAGGCAGTAGCAGGTCTGGAGAGCCTTCAAAAGTCAGTAGATAAACATGGTTCATCTATTGAAGAGACGTTGGCTGAGACGCTGAGGAAATTGGGGGAGTCCTATAATACCAAAAAGAAAAGAACTCCTAAGTTCAAGAAGGCTACTACCCCAGTTCCACCAAAGAAGAGGAAAGTTCCAGTATCTGCTGATGCTCCTGCCCCAAAGGTTTGTGGTACTGGAAGTGTTGTTCGACAAGGAGAAGAAGAGTTGTAAAGGGCTTTGAGAGAGAGTAAGAAGAAGAAGGTTGCCAAGGGAAAGGCAAAGGTTGGAGAGCCTATTGAGGTTGTTACTGTTGATGATGATACGATGGAACCGGTCCATCATGAGGAGCAGCCTGCTCCAGTTGTGGTAGAGACACCTAAACCCAAGAAGGCTAAGGCTTCTTCCAAGAAGTCAGTATCTGTGTCTGCCACACCCTCAACCACTGCAAAAAGGACCAGGTCTAAGGCCAAGAAAGTCAATATTGTTGAAGAAAAGGAATGGGGTGGAGGAGAGGAGGAGGTGTCTGGTGAGCAATCTGATAAATTCACCATGTTTGACAAGCGTATTATTCTTAAGGGAAAACCGGTGAGAGATCTTGAGGAATCAGGGATGATCTTTCTAATGAATACCCTGGAGGCACAAGGGTGGAAGAACATGGTTCTTCACCTTGAAGACAGGATGGAAAGGAATGAGTTGGTGGAGTTTATGGCCAACACAAGTGTCAAAGATAGCAGGGTAACTTCCACAGTTAAAGGGGTTCAGATCATGTTTGATGTGAAGGAGCTGGGAGAGATACTGCAAATCCCTGCTGAGGGCTATGATGATTGCACAAGGAAAAGATGGCCTAGTCTCGATGGGATGTCCTCTACTCTGAATATTACCAGCTTTTTCTGAGAAAATCAGGAGGAACGTGAGCCCAGGCCAGTGTATAAGAGTGAAATGAAGCCCCAACACAAGTTATTCTTCGAGTTTGTGATCAAGTTCCTGCTACCAAGACAAGAGCGTAGGCTCATTGCCAGCTACATGGACTTAACGCTTATGCAATGCTTGTATAGGGGTAAGCAGATAAATTGGCCAGCTTTCATCATCCAGCTCTTGGACAGAGTTGTGAATGGGGCCAAGGCACAAACCATACCATATGGATTTATTCTGACTGTTGTGCTTGCCTATTTTGAGGTTCCTGTGAAGAAAGTTGAGATGGCTACTACTAAGGATTTCTTTGGGAAGAATATTCTGCTGATCTGTGACTACAATGTAAATGTTCCAGCGGATGAACCTGGTTCATCTATGAAGCAGCCTGTTAATAGAAAGGTCAGGTCATTGGTGCAGGAAGGTGAGATAAAGGATGTCCAGCCTTAGGAGTCCAGTGCCACCAAAAAAACCCTTCAATGCCCAGTTTGGGATTTGTTCTGTTTTTGTTTTTGTTTTGCTCACGGTAGTGACTGTTTTAGTTCTTTTAGCGTATGTTGCTTGGTTGCTATCTAATCAATGAATTCTGCTTTTGTTAGTTATTGACTTTGTCTCAGTTTCTTACTTAGCTTACATTTTATTGGTTTTTTTTATGATCAATCATGCTTTGCACCTGCAGTTGCCTCAATGGCCATGAGTAATTGTTTATAACCCTGGTAAGTTTATCATTTTTCAACTTTTCGATGATGCCAAAAGGGGGAAGATATGTGCTTCTTTTCAAAATTTCAAAGAATTGTGATATTTATAACCTAATGAACCTGGTCTCTCTATGATAAATGCTTAAAACTATACAAAGTGTTTGAAGATTGTACAGGGTTAAGCACAGAGTTTGTCATCATCAAAAAGGGGGAATTTGTTGAACAAAGTCACTGCATGGTTTTGAAGACTGACAGAGGCCTACCCTGTTGAACCAGGTCCATCATGGCAAACATACTCGAACAGAACCAGTGGCACAAGAACCGTCTAGCACAGGAGATAAACGTGATTGTGAATTATCCATAAACTAAGAGGTTGTCTCCTAAAGCGAAAAGGTTGCAAATTGAAAAGAGGTTCAAGTTCAAGTTCAGAAAGGAAAGAAACAAAAGGAGGAAGTTGAGATAAATACAAACTCTTCCACCAAGGAAGAGTTGCATTAGAATTGAACAACATATCTCAACGATTGACTCTATAAAGTGTTAAATCATTCCTACTGAAGATTGTATCGCATAAAGGAAGAAGTGAAATAAGAATTGAAAGCAAAATTACCAAAGCAATTTTGCAAGCAGATTCCTTGTGCGACACAAAAGCTACGTGAACCAGCTAGAAGAACCAGTTACATCTGTTATCTTTTGAGTCTAGTTGGTTTGTAGTAGAAGATTAAATATTGTATCTTTCAGCTTTATTAGAAGCAATTGTAATAGGTACACACTGTTCAAGTTAAAGTTAACTTGAAGTTGTCGCAATTAGCTAGAGGTTAGTTTGCTACAAAGGGATTAGAGTTAGTCCTTAGGTTTACAAAAGAGTTTATTTTGTAAATGTTGTTTGGCTCATTGTCATAGTGAAGAGTTTGGGAAAATCCTACTGGGAAGTAGGTCGTGGTTTTTTCACCTTTTGAGCCAGGTGTTTTCTACGTACAATTGTTGTGTTCTTTAATTCTGCAATTACTTTTCCGCGAACAGTAGAAGTTGGAACACCAAGAAGAACCAGGTTCTTCTATAAAGACAGCACTCGACTATTGGACACCACACAAATCACCCCCCCCCCCCTCTTGTGTGGCATTGACGTATAAAACATCACCTGGCTTAATGGAAATCCACACCTGTAAGCAGAAATGGTTGTTGGTCCGCAAATGCGGAATAGCTGGGCAGAAAAGGGGGTGGATCAAGGGTTAGAGTTATTTTCATATTTTGAGTTAGAGAGCTCGGCTTTGGGCGATTTTGAAAGGGGTGTTCAAGGAGTTGATCGGAGTAAGTGTTTTTGACTCGGATTTGATTATTATACATAAATCCATCACTGTTTGTATCATTTAATTAGTGTTGAGTTGGAAAAGTTGGATTGTGAAAACTTCCTAAACTATAAATTGAGATATTGAAGGTCGATTTGGTGTCAGGATTGGATAATTTTAGTATGGTTTGACTCGTTATCGAATGGGTGTTCGGATTTTGTAAGTTTGGTAAGTTTCCGAGACACGGGCCCGGGATTGACTTTTTTAGTTGACTTTTTGAGTTTCTTAAATAATCGTAACTTTATCATCGAAATAGTTTCCTATGGTTTGTATTTCTGGTATAAAGTTATTTTAGCTAGATTCAGACCTTCCGGATTTGGATATTCACGGGAAAGGCTTACTAGTGGATTGAGTTTGCTTGTTTGAGGTAGGTATCTTGCCTAACTTTGTGTGGGGGAACTACCCCTTAGGGATAAAATTATTTTTATTAATTATGATATGTGAATACGCAAGGTGGCGAGTGGGTACACATGTTATATGTGGTATTTGATCGGTTCATAATATTTAGACTCTTTGCATGCCTTTAATCGAATTGTCATAATATGTTATATCTTTTATTGTTAATCTACTCTCATATTTATGATTTTTTTGACATTGTTAACACTTGTTCCACCTCTTACTTGTTATTTTGCTCTTATATGCTTTAGTTGAAATTATTGTCTTCCTTATTGTCTCGTTACTTCTTTAATTGTGGAATTACTTACATGAAGTTATTAATTCATAGAATATCTCTTGTTTAGCTATTGGTGTTGAAGTTGTAAAAGCTGTTATCACTTTAAGACAGAGTTGTTAACTATTGTGATATTGTTCTTGTTGAGATATTCACCATTATTTTGCTATTTTTGAGACTCTTGTACACATTGTTGTTGAGTCGTTATCTATCATTTACCACATTTGTATTTGTCCGCATTGTTTTCTTGATTTTCTTATTATGTGTTCCGTCCTTGTTGCCTTTATTGCTTCAAATCCAGTTGTAGCTTATCTTGTTGTATTGCTTTATTGCCTCATTTTCCTCGTTTCCATTGTTAGATTGTACTATACTTGTTCAACTTCTTTTCTTATCCTAGTGGGTGTCTTGACCTAGTCTCGTCACTACTCTACCAAAGTTAGGCTTGATACTTACTAGGCACAATTGAGGTGTACTCATACTACTCTTCTGCACATTTTTGTGCAGATCAAGGTACCTCGACCTAGGCTAGGCTCCAGTGAGTAGAGCATTTAGTTCGGAGACTTCAAGGTATACCTGCCCGATGTTCGCAGGCCTCGGAGTCACCCTCTGTCCTTGTTTCTCTACTGCTTACTCTATTTTTAGATAGTGATGTATTAGCGATGTTACAGTATATTCTGTAGAGTTTATGACTCAGTCTCACCAAATTTTGGGAGTTATTGTCAGCAATATTGTTGAAATTTATTATGATATCTAGATGGTTTAAATTTAAAGTTCTGCTATTATTTTTGCTATTTCTTCATGCATGTTACGCAAAACCTAGTCTTAGGGATTAGGTGCCATCACGACATCCTCCGGTGGGGAATTAGGGTCGTGAATAGTTGGTATCAGAGCTCCAGGTTCATAGGTGTTACGAGTCATAAGCAGGTTTAGTAGTATCTTGTGGATCGGTACGGAGACGTATGTACTAATCTTAGATAGGCTACGAAACTATTAGGAAACTTCACATTTTTGATTCCTTATCTTGCAAATTTGTTTACTTCAGAATTCTGAATCTTTATCTTTCTATTCTCTCACAGATGGTGAGGACACGCACCACTGGATCCAACGATTAAACACTCGCGTCCCCTGCTAGAGTCGTGAGAGGTCGGGGCAAGGGCTGAGTAGGGGCATGTGGTGCCACTAGAGAACCTTCCCGAGATGCGATAGAGGAGCCACCAGCAGCTCCAGTTGGGGGCAGGCACCCGAGGCGCATGTTTCCAATCCTGCACTTCCGGAGACCCTCACACAATTCTTGAGCATGTTCATCACTCTAGCTCAAGCGTGATTGATTCCACTTGCACCAGCCACATCTCAGACTAGGAGAGGAGCTTAAACTCCCGCAACCCGTACTCCAGAGCAGCGGGTCCATGTTGATCAGATCCCAGAGGTTATATCAGTGCAGCATGTTGCTCTAGTGCAGCTCGAGGTAAGGGCAGTGGTATCCAAGGAGGAGCAGCTTAGACTTGAGAGGTTCAAGAAGCATCATCCTCCTACTTTCAGCGGCCTAGATACAAAGAATGCATAGGGTTATCTTAAGAAATGCCACCATATTATCTGCACCATGGGTATTGTGGAAACGAGTAGGGTTGCTTTTACTACATTCCAGTTGTCATGAGCAGCATATCAGTGGTGGAAGGTTTACGAGGAGGGTTGCCCAGCCATGCAGCTTCACTTACATGAACTTAGTTTTCATAGATGTTCTTGAAAGATTTTGTTCCCCAAAGTCTTCGGGATGCTTGGCACGCGGAGTTTGAGCAGTTGCACCAAGGTACTATGATAGTGTCAGAGTATGTTGTCAGATTCAGTGAGTTGTCCAGACATGCACCTGCATTGGTTTCTTCAGTCGAAGAGAGAGCCTATCGATAGATCAAGGTGCTCAACTATGGTATTAGATTTATAATTGCTCGAGAGTTGGAGATAGATACACCATATAAACAGGTGGTTGACGAGCGCAAAACACACTATAATATGTTCGCTAGTCGAATATAGTAAATTAAAATATTGTATCCATAGGGATTGGAGTTAAACAATAGTATCGTAGTTTGTAGCTAGATCGATATCCAAGATGATCAACAATTGAGGTTTATGTGATTAAAGCTAAAATTAACTAAGAGTCTAAACTATTGGGTAATGACAATCGATGCAAGTAATGAGCAAAGAAGATATCAATTGCGAGAAGATAAGGTTGATAGGATAGGTGCAAGACAAATGTTTGGGATTTAACTCTAGATAATTCACTTCTAATGTTCAAGACTTGGTTATTAGTTCAACTGATTAGTAGAAACTCCTCTCTCGATTAAGTCTCAACCTCGCAAGATGTACCAATTTTAAGCACGTGAATATATGCAAGAATCCGTAGTGGATTGGTCTTTAAGAGAACCTCTCTCGATTATCCTCCTAACTAAGTTAACTCAAAAATTCAACTAGCCTCTTTCGATTACTGAGAAGAATTAATGACTTCAACCAATAAAATATAATGCAAAAATATCACAAGTTATGCCTCTCTCGATTACATGAACTAGTGAATACAAATGATATAGTTAAAATATTCAAAATGATTCAATACATAAAAACTAGAGTTAATTATCCAAAAACAAGTACCAATACACAAAATCCATCAACCATAAAGAGAACTACTTGATGGATATGGAGCAATTCATCATAACAATGTAAGTTAAAGGAAAACATAAAACAATCCAAACCCTTGTCTTGAGTGAGAATTGAATGATGAAATCCTTGACTTTTGATTCTCCACCTCCTCCTTGGTTTCCTTCGGTCTAAGATGTGTCAAATGTCCATAAAATAACTTTTTCCATGTATATATACCAAGTAGGGTGGGGCCCAGTCGAAAACACCTTTTCCTGCGTGAACTAGAAAAATAACTCTGTAAAATTTACACAGGCGCGCTGCATGCAATGACGTACCATGAGGGGCATTAGTGGGGAAATCCAGAGAGTTGATTCCTGAAAGACCACAGAGAAATGGGCTAGCGTGGTGCCGCACACGTCGCGGCAGTGAGGGATTCTCAGAGTACGGATTTTTCTTTACTTTTTGATATCCATACGTGGTTTTCGACCCCCGAACGCGATCCCGCCTTACTCCCTTGGTCTTTTACTCAGATTTCAAAGCTTCAAATCACTTAAATTCATTCCATAACATCTACATAGCTCGGAGTCACTCCTACTAGGCATAAAATACACAATTAGTGTAAAACATTAGCAATTAAAGTTCAAACTGAATTAAAGTGCAGTAAATTGGAGTGTAACAAGCAACTAAAACATGTAATTATAGCCTACCATCAACACCCCACACTTCCATTGCTTGTCCTCGATCAATCAACCCACACTTTATATAGACACAACCTTTTTAAACAACTTCCCTAACTCATTACACGAAGAATTTTAAAACAGACTAAGCACAATAGTGTAACATCTTCACCTCAAGATTTGACTAACAAGTACCACACATTATTTATAACCTGCTCACTTACCCTAACATAGAGTTCAACAACATTACATTTCCTTCATGAATCATGTGCGCTCACACAACAATACAGAGTAGTTCCACATACAATAAAAGTTAAGAACAATCAGGAACTCAAAATAGAAAGACTTCACTCACTCTCAGAAACAACATTCATATGCCACAAAAGATGAACCATAGGCTTGCACGTAGTGTACTACTCTACTAATTGAGATCATTCAGTCAAGGATCAAGTAGGACTTTAATTGGTTGTAATGTAGGTTGTGGGACATGTAGGATACATTTAGATATACGAGCGACTACACCTCCCTAATCACTTTTAATACATACAACTATTGTTCAAAACCCCATACTTATGTCAAACCATAACTCCACCTTCAAATTAATATACAGTAACTCCCTACTTATTTAAGCATAATTACAACAAGAGTTACCACTATCAAGGAATATTTTTCACCATAATATAACTATTTTTTTCTTTCTTTTCTTATTAAATTCAAGCGGCTCTTACTTTTTCAAAACAATGCACCTTTCTCCTATTTCAAGTTCAACTAAAAAGCCAAAACAACCACCCCACACTTCAACTTTTACAAAGTTCATACAATTCTAAGTGCTCATGGGAGGTAAATGGTTCAAGTATATGTCAATTCAAACAATGGGTAAGGCTTGTAATATGGTTGCTAAAGAAACAAGATTATAAGCTCAAAGGGGTTAACTAAGATACATAACAATTAGATGGGTAATACATATAACTTGCTCAATAAAGAAACGCCTATATTCCTTCCTAGACGGAACAAAATTACTATTTCGCTTTGCGAACACACGGGGAAAGTTCTAGACATCAAATGCAATGCAAAAAATAACACAAACTCTCACACACACATGGCACATAACTCACTCAGGATTGGACTCATCACGACACTCTAGTCAAAGCAGTTAAGCAAAGTCAAGAATTTAAGGTACTTACACAACAGTCAAAACTGAGCCTAAGCGTCACAACTAAAACAGTCACTATTCTCAAGGCATGATAAAATCAAGAGATATTTCTTTCAATTCAAATCATAGCACAAGATTTCCACTCCTAACAAAAATAAAAACTAACTACTGTTGATACCCAATTTTTCCCTCATATATTTTAAATATACATATATACTTTCGAAATAGCATATGTGCATCATCATTTGACTCATAAACACATATAAGTATTTTTCTATAATTTTAAAGATATTTTAATCAATTTATTCCCATATTTTATTAGATAAATAATCATTAATTGCATCACAAATTATTGTATGATGAGTGTATCATCTAACTTCATTATTTATATCCATACTAGGTTTTAAATATTTTTTGGTGCATTTATAATTACATTTTCATTTTAAGGTTAAAATTGCACATTTTTCAATAATAGCTCATATATACTTATAATCACTTTATTTATGAAAAAATAACTTGTTATATTTTTATAGTATTAAATAATTAGTATTAACCATTTTTATGCACAAATGATGTTTTTACTATTTTTTTTATCATTTTTATGAATTATTTTATTAATTAAAAATGGGTATTTAACTAATAACCCTGAATTCCTCCTATTTTTTGGACCTATGCTACCCAAACAAGCCCAAACTACCCATCCCAACACCTAAAATTCCCAACCCAAAACCAATGACCCAATTACTCTAACCCGGTTGCGACACATTCAACTGACCCGCCACACTCCTATTTTACATCATGGTCGTTGATCTCCTAATATCAACGGCCCCTTGTTAACCTATTCTTTTAATATTAGCCCCTAACCCTAATTCTCCTAATTCCCTCTCACCCACCGTCATTGAATTCTCTCAATCTCTCACCCTCTGAAGAACTTTAACCCTAGCCGTCACACCACAAATCCCCTCTCCTAATCGCTCTTCTAATGAGATTTCCTTAATATTTACTTACCATATCTGTATATTCTCGCTACTGGTTGATTCTCTATGGTATTACTTAGCACTTGCCTAAACATGTCAAGTACTACCACTCTGATTCTGTCAGATTGGCTCTCATTTTCTTGAATCTAGACGATATTCCATCTACACACATTTATTCTACTGTGTGAGTCTGATTATGTCTATATATTTTGATGATTTTGATTTACCCTAAAACTAGGGTTTACATATTTTCTTCAAATCGAACCAAATTGGTTCGAGTCCTTGATTTTGGGTGTTTTCTTGTCTATGTTCGTCATATTATGTGTGAATCTGACTTTCCTTGTTTAGATTCTATCGATTTATTTTCACTTACCTTAAGAGTTAGAATCTTTTAGATCTTGTTTGCTTAATCATCTCGACTCACTAATTTTGGTGCTATTTGTGTCTCTATTCATTGTGTATGAATATTCTGTCAGTAATTTTGTTTTCCTAAAATTAGGGTTTGATTATTTCCTTTCCCCTAAATCCGATTTTATTTTAATCTTCATGATTGATTTTGCCTTATTTGTGTTTGATTCACACTTTTCCTTCCTTATTTTCTCAATCTCTGTCACTATATGAACCCCTCCCCTTTCCCCTTTAAGACACACCTAGAATCACTACAATCTCACTAAAAACTTAAGATTTGCTCTGTGGTTGCTTTGTTATCTTGTTCTATCTCTGGTTCCTGGCCGGCTGAAAGCCAAGGCCAGAAATTCTAGGGTTCTCACTACTGTGGTGTTATTCTTGCTTTCTCGCTTAACTGGTGAGTTCCACACCTTTGCCATTTCATTCTTATGTATCTATGACTTATGCCTATGATCCAGTATGCTTAAGTTTATTTTTTTTAGCATGATTCTTTCAATTTTACGTTTGCTTAAGTCTCTTTAGTTCTCTAGTTAATGTTGTTACTTCCGAGATTGTTCATGCTTGTTTTGAATTATATGAATCATCTTAAGTGTTTAGCTTGATACCTTCTAAATTGCTTCCTGTATGCAGCTTTGTCAGTTTTGCAATTGCCTTGAATTTTTTAGTAATCTCTTATGTAACAACTAGTTCACCTATTCTGAATCTTTGCAATGTTTACCTTGATTGTGTTCGAATCAATGCTAAGGCTTTTCTATCACTTATAATGTGTCTCTTAGCATGTCTCTAGTTCATTTGATTCCATGCTCTTTCGAGTGATTGCTGGACTCTAGGGTACTTATCAGATTTATGTTTTCCTACCATGTCTAAATATTGTTTGTTTCCTGATGTGAGTAAATATAGCTTGTCCTTAGTACTAGCTTGTACACTTAGCCTAGTCTGATCTTTCGGGCTTTAACTTATTAAGTATTATGCATTTGTGCATGAAGAACTTTGTAAATCTTGCCAACTTGTTTTCCTAATTATTTCAAAGTAATTTTGCCTATGTCTCTAAGTCTTGCTGACCTTTTCGATCAACTGCTTTGTGTTTTTCGAACTCTTCTATGTTTGCTTCCTAAAATCAAGAATGTCTTTTCAAATTCTGTCCCTCAGCAATTGCCTCCCTTTTTTATGTGTTGCCTATGCTATCTTGAATACCCATCCTTAGGCCATTTAGGTTCTGCCTTGACCTCCCCAGTGTGAGCACTGCTCAGGGTCCATGTGAGACCCTTGTGGACTCTGACACATTGGAGTTTGGTTTCTAATATCCCTTGAACTGTTTCTGATCATCTTCTCTAGTGTGAGCACTGTCCTAGGTTCTTGAAGCCCTTGGGAACTCTGACACACTAGATATTTGGGTTCTGTGTGTTATGGGTGAATCATTAACCATTGGTTATTGTGTAACCATTAATATGAGCCTTGGAGTTGTTAGGGGTTGAAGGCCTAGGTTGTCCAAGTGTACTTAGGCCTATTGTAGGCTCTCTATAGTTTTACTTATCATTTGTAATTCATTCATTAACATGGTCTGTAATAATTTTGTAATAATAATTCTGGGGTATTTAGTAAAATTGGGAAGGGGTTCTTATTTTCATTTGCAAAGTTGGGTAGAAATCCTGCCTATAGGTTCTTTACTGTGTTGTTGATTCTGCCTATAAGCCCTATATTGTGTCGATTCTGCCTCTAGGTCCTACATTGTGTTGTTGAAGTTACATGCTAGAAATTCTGCCTATAGGATTAATGTTGTGATATGTTAGAAATCATGCTTTTAGGTGTATTAATTTGTCCAATCAATTATATGTTTGCGACTTAGCGACCATGCCCATAGGATCAGTACTTGGCTTAATTGTTATCTGGTTCAATTCATGTAAATTTTTGCTTGTATATTGTCCAGATTATAGAAATCATGCCTCTAGGGTCAAAATCAGTTCAATCGTAGAAATCATGCCTATAGGGTTAAAAACAGTTTAATTGTAGAAATCATGCCTATAGGATTTTAAAATCAGTTTAATTGTAGAAATCATGCTTATAGGGTTTAAAATCAGTTTAATTATCATCCCACTCATCTCTTTAAAAATATGCAATACTATATCATCACTAGAAACCATGCCTATAGGACTCGATTAACTAATTCTGAATATGCTTCTGTGATTATCAATGTCAATCACCTAGACAACATGCCTATAGTATTAAGCAAATAATTTTGGACATGCTCTTGTGACTTGCTATTATTTACTATTGTATAAAATGCCCAGATACTACGCTATGCTAAAATCAGTAGGCAAATATATTTAGGTTCTACTAATCTCACTAAGAAACTGACTCTATACACGACTGCATGCTTGTTCGTCCAACATCACATAGATATCCTTCCTATATGATTCTGCAATTAATAAATATTCTAAGGTCAATCAGTTGCGTGCATTTGTTGTTTATATGTGGAGGCTAATTTGATCCCAATACTTGTCTTTATTTGAAAGCCCTAAGTATTTTTGTATGTCGCTTAGTATTTTTCAAAATGAGCAACTTAGGTCGAGTCTAGAACCATCCTAAATAGAGGTCCCAATTCCTCGAGGACCATAGGTAAGGGACGGGTAGTGCACGCATAGAACACGAGTTAGAACCGATTAGATTGTTTTAGGTAAAAAAACTCAAAGTATAGTAATTGGGTAGCAGAAGATGATAGTATGTGCCCACTGAATAATATGAGTAACACCCCCGTCTTGGGGGAGTTACGAAGTATTATTTATGTTGCACGGGGTGATCCTGTAGGCTAAAAGATTTAGGACCCCCCATGCCTATTAAATATTTCCCTCGCTTTCTTAGACTAATTCACATAAGTTAAGTTTGGCCTGGACCCACCGTTGTGGACCTCGAGGAGTGCCTAACACCTTCCCCTCAAGGTAATTTGAGCCCTTACCCGATCTCTGGTGATGCAAACTGGTATAATATGAGTTATTTGCAATAGGTGCCCTAACGCACCTTAATTCGTTAGGTGGAGACTTTACCAATATCCAATTCCTTTTCCCTTCTCTCAAAAGGAGTTGTCAAATGTCGAAACCCAATTTCGCGAGAAAAAGGGGGCGCGATAGCATGGAGACTCTGCTGGGGATATCTTTAGGCTCTTACCATAACGAACTTGTTTTATGAATTAGTCTTGCTTGATACGCGTGTCTTTATTATCCTACTAATACTTGTACATCCCTTTCCCGTTTTCCCATTATATGGACTTACTTTCCATCCTTCGTTTAATTTGGTCGCAACATGCATTTCCTTCGCTATTATCTCAATTATGCTCACTGAATTCCCTCTTTTATCATGTCTTTCCCGTTTATCGCTATGGAAACTTTCTTGTTTTTCTTTCTTTCATGCCTATACAATTATTAAATATTGCATTTTATCGTTTCATCATGAAAATACTTGACAACGTGTTATTTTTATTTTGCATAAATACATGCTCGAAAACATATTTCACTCGTGCACAATTAATACCATAGCGACACTTGATGAGTGTCCACGCTCTTCCTATATTACCCTTTTAATTTGGAAAGGCTTATTTGCGGTAAAACTAGTCGATCAGCGGTGCAGTCGATGGTTCCATGCATTTCCCTCTCAAGTTGTCCGCTTGAGGGTACCGGTCTAGACTTATATAAAAAATAAAAAATAAACCTTACTCTGATAATAATTGTGCATGCATCATGATCAAACCTAGTAGGGTTTAATATGTTTTCCGCATAATAACCCTGTAAGAAAACCTTGTCCAAAGCCCACCGAGATTTCCATAATCCCAACGGGCACAATCACGATATGTGCATTATTTGGAGAAACAATGCCGATATGCTAATCGTTAATGTGTAAGTAGTCGAATCCAGAGGGGGAAAGGGTCTAACTTTGTTTATTTAGCATAAAATGAGTGTCAAGACCCAGAATCCTAATCCAGGTCGTGATGGCGCCCAACGACGGGGTTAGGCAAGCAAACATAAATTTCACTAAGTGTTTTCTTTTTACTTGATTCATTTGTTAACCCATTTACCGAATCTAACAAGTTAAATCATGATATCAAAAGATAATAACTCAGAGGTAGATAGAGTCGCTATAAAGAAGCGCGAGCCAAAATACAAGCACGTATATATACAACCCAAAATCTCAAAACAACTACTACGTATGTGCCAGGAACTAGTGTCACTAGAGTCATGGGAATACTAACTGAATATACAAAGGATAATAATATATACAATCCCGTTGTCTGCATGAATAGACGGGAAACAAAAGTAAATGAAACTCCATGGTGCTGCTAGGAATCGCCAGAGGAAACAGCTCACCGTGAAGTCAAGTCTGCTACGGTCACTATCTAGATCCGGTCTGATAACCACATGCACCAGCCTCAGAACCTGTACAGTTAAGTACAGAAGTGCAGCATGAGTACATATTAAATAAATATGTACCCAGTGAGTATCCCGTCGAATCTTGAAGAAGTAGTGACGAGAAGTCGACTTGACACTCACTAAGGTCCAACAGTATGATATAACAATGATAAAATAAAAGCAGTAGACATGTAAGAGAGTGAGTAGCAATTATGTATAAAGCACAGAAATCCATAAAAAAAACTGGAACAATAACGATGTCCACTTTCTTTCCCCCCAAATATCTAATACAAGTCAATATTCATGAAACAATGCCAAATATTCATGCGCACACAGGAATAAGACAACCAGCCGGAGTCATAAGGAAAAATAGTTATGCAATGCCGAGGATCGACCGGCCCGTCCCAAAAGTGCATGCTTACCATAGTCATGTTTGCGCACTGCCGAGGATCGAACGGCCCGTACCAAAAGTGCATTCTCAATTATATCATCTCTGTGCACTGCCGAGGATCGATCGGCCCGTGCCAAAAGTGCACCTTTCAATCCGTTGTGGCGTACGGCCCGCTCCCATGAGAGTGAGGGAAATCACACATCGCTCGCGGAATGTATATTGTGAAGCGGTCACATGCACACACAATAACACATAAAACTTACTTTCCATAACCAATTCCTTTAAATTCAACAATTTCCATAAAGCCTCAGAGAAACAATATTGTACATAACATGATCTCATAGTACATACGGGGTTACAATGAAGCATATAAGGCATTTCAAGGAAAGCATATAAGGCATTTCAAGGAAAGCATATAAGGCAAGACATTACAAGGAAGCATATAGGGCATGATGTGGGCCTAACTATCCGGACATAACAATGATAGCTGCTACGTACGGAGTCTCGTCACTTGGTGCGTACGTAGCCCCTAAACAAATTACACATAGTATGTACATCACCTAGGGGGACAATTCCCTCTTACAATGTTAGAAAGGACACTCACCTCGTGTCGAATCTACCCATCGGATCAAAGATGTGCCCGGAACTCCAAACTCTACTCTCGAGGGCTTGCAACTAGCCAAATATAGTATAATTACGTCAATTCATGCTCAAAGAAAAGGGATTATCTTATTTATCCCAAAATTCACACTCTTGAAGAATTTCTAAATTTCAACCCCGGGCCCGCACGCTCGAATTCCGAAAATTCTCGAAGGAATCACTCACCCATAGCCTAAGGATCGTTAATATGTGATTTCTTCTTGAATTCATGGCCTTAAACGAAAAATCACGAAAATCCCCAGGAGCCCTAAAATTACTACCCAATTTCATGATTTTTGGATAATTTAGTAGAGAATTTAACTAGAAATTGATGTTCGAAACTAGTGTTAAATAGGGAATTTACTTACCTCAAGTACTAGGTTGAAGGGCCTTCTTGGAAGCTCTCAATTATCTCAAGGAAAAAGATGATAAGGGGGAATGAGACTTAAATCCCCTTATAGAAATTAACTGCCCAGATTTCCCCTTCACCGCGATGGCGACCAGAGGCCCGCGATCGCGAAGGCCAAATGGCCAGACCTCTGCGAAGGCGTAGGAGGTCCTGCGATCACGAAGAGAAAACAGGCCTGGCCCCGTCCCATCTCTACGCGAACGCGGAGGCGAGTCTGCGATCGCGAAGGCCAGGGATCCAGACCATCGCGAACGCGGAGACAGGGATGCGATCACGAAGGTCAGGGACCCGACCTGCCGCGATCGCGGAGAGATTCCTACGAACGCGAAGAGCATTCAGCATCCCAGCCCAATTCCTTCTCCGCGAACGCAGCCCACCTCCCGCGATCGCGAAGAAGGAAACCAGACAGCAAAATCTGGTTTTTTTTTAATTCAGCTCTCGGGGGTCCAAAACTCACCCGAGCCCCTCGGGACCCCGTCCAAAGGCACCAACAAGTCTGTATTCATGATACAGACTCGCTCGAACTTCCGAAACGTGAAAAACAACAACGAAACTCAGAATTTGACCCCAAAACCAAACTGAATCAACATTTTGAACTTAGAGTTCTAGAATTCATTTAAATGCGCTGAACCGGCCTATACTACTCGGAATGACTTCAAATTTTTCAGACAAGTCATAAATGACATAACGGAACTATTCCCGGTCTCGGATTTTCATTCGGACCTCGATATCTTAAAATCACGTTCCAAACCAAATTTCAAATTTAAGGAAATCCTTATTTCCATATCGGGCGCTGAAACGCTCCCGGCTATCAAAAACCCATTCCGAACATACGCTCAAGTCCGAAATCATCATACGAAGCTACTGACACTGTCAGAACTCTATTCCGAGGTCGTTTTCTCAAAATGTTGACCGAAGTCAAACTTGGACAAATAGGCCAACCTAAAGGAACCAAGTGTTCCTAAATTGCTCAAGACACTTCCACATCCTGAACCACCAGTCCCCGCAAGTCACAAATCATAAGAAGCCGCTATGGGAAGACTTAGACAGGGGAACAGGGTCCGATAACGTAAAATGACCGGTCGGGTCGTTACATTCTCTCCCTCTTAAACAAACGTTCGTCCTCGAACGGGACTAGAATCGTACCTGAAGTGCTGAATAGATGTGGATATCTGCTCCGTATGTCCTCCTCGGACTCCCAGGTCGCCACATCGACTGGTTAGCCCCTCCACTGGACCTTCACGGCGGAAACTCTCTTTGACCTCAACCGGCGGTCCTGCCTATCAATAATAGAAACTGGCTCCTTCTCGAAGCCCAACTTCTCATCTAGCTGAATAGTGCTAAAATCAACCACGTGAGAGAAATCGGAATGATATTTCCAGAGCATGGATACATGAAAAACCGGATGAACTCCGGATAACCTGGGAGGTAACGCTATCTCATAAGAAACCTCTCCGACTCGCTTCAATACCTCGAAAGGACCTATAAACCTTGGGCTCAGCTTGCCCTTCTTCCTGAATCTCATAATGCCCTTCATCGGCGAAACCTTCAGCAGAACCTTATCTCCCTCCATAAATGCTACATCACGCGCCCTCTGATCCGCGTAACTCTTCTGTCTGGACTGAGCTGTGCGGAGCCTCTCCTGAAATATCTTCACCCTCTCCAAATCATCTCTCACCAGATCCATGCCATATAGCTTAGCCTCGCTAGGCTCAAACCACCCGATAGGAGAAGACACCGCCGACCATACAAAGCCTCAAATTGAGCCATCTCGATGCTGGACTGATAACTATTATTGTACACAAACTCCGCCAAAGGCAAGAACTGGTCCCATTGACCCCCAAAATCAAGCACGCATGCCCTGAGCATATCCTTCAATATCTGAATCGTACGCTCCGCCTCGCCATCAGTCTGAGGGTGAAATGCTGAGCTGAGATCTATCTGAGTGCCCATCTCACTTTGCAATGCTCTCCAGAAGTGCGAGGTGAACTGAGGACCTCGATCTGATATAATAAAGACCGGTATACCGTGCAACCAAACTATCTCCCGAATATAAATCTGGGCCAGCCTCTCTGAAGTGTAAGTGGTAGCCACAGGAATGAAATGCGCCGATTTGGTCAATCTATCCACAATGACCCAAGCCGCGTCAACCTTCCACAAAGTTCGAGGCAACCCAACCACAAAATCCATAGTGATGCGCTCCCATTTCCACTCAGGAATGGGCATCTGCTGAAGTAGGCCTCCCGGCCTCTGATGTTCGTATTTAACCTGCTGGAAATTGAGGCACCTAGCCACATACTGCACAATGTCTTTCTTCATCCGCCTCCACCAGTATTGTTGCTTCAAATCATGATACATCTTCGTCACACCTGGATGAACAGAATACCGAGAATTGTGGGCCTCTTCTAGAATCCTCTTCCTCAGGCCATCAATATTAGGAACACATAAACGGCCCCGGAGTCTCCAAACACCATCCTCGCCCAAAGTAACCTCCTTGGCCCTGCCCTGGACCACCGTCTCCCGAAGCTCTGCTAAGCATGGATCATCAAACTGTCGGGCCTTAATCTCTCCCAATAATGAAGATTGAGCAACCACATGGGCTAGAACTCGACGAGGCTCCGAAAGGTCTGATCTCACAAGTCGATTAGCCAAGGACTGAATGTCCAAGGCTAGAGGTCTCTCCTTAGTTGCGATGTAGGACAAGCTACCCATACTTTCTGCCCTCCTGCTCAAAGCATCTGCCACCACATTTGCCTTGCCCGGATGATAAATAATAGTAATATCATAATCTTTCAACAACTCAAGACACCTACGCTGCCTCAAGTTAAGATCCCTCTGCTTGAATAAGTATCTCAAACTGCGGTGGTCTGTATAAACCTCACAAGACACACCATACAAGTAGTGTCTCCAAATCTTCAGAGCATGAACAATCACCGCCAACTCCAGGTCGTGCACAAGATAACTCTTCTCATGGACCTTCAGCTGAAGCGAAGCATAGGCAATAACTCTCCCGTTCTGCATCAACACACATCCCAACCCGATGCGTGAAGCGTCGCAATACACAGTATACATCCCAGAATCGGAAGGCAACGTCAGAACTGGTGCTGAGGTCAATGCTGACTTGAGCTTCTGAAAGCTCACCTCACACTCGATGGACCACCGAAACAGGGCATTCTTCTAAGTCAATCTAGTCAATGGAGTTGCAATAGAAGAGAACCCTTCTACGAATCGGCGATAATAGCCTGCTAGGCCCAAGAAACTCCTGATCTCTATAGCTGAAGTAGGACGCGGCCAACTCTGAACCGCCTCAATCTTTTGAGGATCAACCTTGATACCTTCTCTGGATACCACATGCCTCACAAATGCCATGGAATATAACCAGAACTCGCACTTGGAGAACTTAGCATATAGCTTCTGTTCCCGCAAGGTCTGGAGCACCACTCTCAAATGTTGCTCATGCTCACCCCGGCTCCGTGAATAAATCAAGATGTCATTAATGAAGACGATGACGAAGGAATCTATATACAGCCTGAATACCATATTCATCAAGTCCATGAATGCTACTGGGGCATTAGTCAAACCAAAGGACATCACTAGGAACTCATAATGGCCATATCTGGTGCGAAATGTAGTCTTCGGAACATCAGAAGCCCGAATCTTCAACTGATGATAACCCGATCTCAAATCAATCTTGGAAAACACACGAGCACCCTGCAACTGGTCAAATAAATCATCGATGCACGGCAGAGGATACTTGTTCTTAATGGTAACCTTATTCAACTGGCGGTAATCAATACACATCCGCATAGACCCATCCTTCTTCTTCACAAATAGGACTGGAGCACCCAACGGCAACATACTCAGCCTGATGAACCCCTTAGCCAACAACTCCTCAAGTTGATCCTTTAACTCTTTCAACTCCTTAGGAGCCATACGATACGGGGGAATGGAAATAGGCTGAGTATCTAGAGCTAAATCAATACAAAAATCAACATCTCGCTCTGGAGGCATGCCTGGAAGGTCTGAAGGAAACACATCTGCAAACTCTCGAACAACTGGTACTGAGTCGATAGACGGAGACTCGGCGGTGGTGTCCCGCGCATAAGCAAGGTAAGCCTAGGATAACCTCAAAATCAATCATATCTGGCAATAGAAGATCCGCTCTGGTCTCGAATCCGCAAAAAGTGATCACACAAGACCGATAGACCCGGTCTACCACTACATAATCGCCCACATGAGTGGACACATATATAGGAGAATCCAAGGACTCACGAGGAACATCTAGAAAATCAGCAAATAGTACTGAAACATATGAATACGTGGATCCTGGATCAAATAGTACCGAAGCCTTTCTACCACATACTGAGATAATACCTGTGATCACGGCATCTGAGGTCACTGCAGCTGATCTGGCTGGAATGGCATAAAATCTGGTTGAGGCTCCTGAAGACTGAACTCCCCCAGAGTGAACAGGAGCTAACTGACCTCCCTCTGACTGGCCTCCCCCTCTAGGACGACCACTGCTGACCTGTCCTCCACCTCTAGGTGGCCGGACTGCTGGTGCTGGACATATAGGCTGATAACCCTGCTGCACTGCCTTGCCCTGAAGCCTGGGACACTGTCACTGCATATGACCTAGATCTCCACACTCATAGCAACCTCTAGGTACCATAGCCTGCTGCCCCAAAGAGGAAGACCCCTGAATATCCAGGAATGTGATATGGACCTCGGGCATAGCACTTAAATAAGAACCAGAGGATCTCTGGCGACTGTAGTAACCACTGGGTGAACCCTGCGTAGATGGAGGACGATAGGAACGCTTTGGCATGGCACTAAACTAAGGCCTCACGGGAACACCTCGAGGAGGTAGTGTAGGTGCTGAATATGGAGGCATGTTGGGTTGACCACCCCCGAACTGACCGCTGCTCCTAGACGGAGCATCCCTGAAATCCCTTGAGAACCTAGCCCTCTTATCCTACTGACCCTGTTCCTTTCTCCTTAACCGATACCCCTCAATCCGTCGAGCTATCTCGACTGCAAGATGGTAAGGAGTACCCATCTCCACCTCCCGGGCCATGGTGGCCCTTATACCTAGGTGTAACCCGGCCACAAACCGCCGCACTCTCTCGGCATCAGTAGGAAATATCATAAGTGCATGGTGTGACGACTCTGAGAATCTAGCCTCATAATCTGTCATTGTCATCTGCCCCTGCTCTAGCTGCTCAAACTGACGCCGCAACTCTTCCCTCTTAGAGGGTGGAATATATCTTTCTAGGAACACCTGCACGAACTGATCCTAAGTGATAGGAGGAGAATCTGTTGGTCTGCTGAGAATATAAGACTGCCACCACCTGCGAGCTCTGCCCTCTAACTGAAATGTGGTGAAGTCCACTCCATGGGACTCCAAAATCCTCATGTTGTGCAGTCTGTCCCTACACCTATCGATGAAATCCTAGGCATCCTCACCCCGCTCACCCCCGAAGACTGGAGGGCGAAGTCGGGTCCATCTATCCAACATCTTCTGCTGGTCACCCTCTGCAACTGGCCTGGGCTCTAAGGTTGCTACTACAGGCTAAACCCCACCCACGGGCGGTGTACCCGAGGTATGATGTGTTGTTGCTACCTGTCCTGTGGCCTAAGCGGTAGGGGTCTGGACTCCCCCTCCCGCCTGAGAAGTAGCAGGGTCTGCTGGAAATAAACAACCTGGGACATAGTGTCCATGAATCTCAGCATACGGCCCATCACCTCCTGGAATGAAATCCACTAGAGCAGGTGCTACTGGAGGCACCTCGGCCTGCTCCTCTATAATAGGGTCCTCTGGTGGTGCCACTGGTAAAGCTCTGGGGCGCCCTCATTCCCTACCTCGAGTAGGTGCTCTACCCCCTCCTTTACCACGACCTCGGGCGGCGGGGGCAGCAGCATCTCCCGAATCAGAAACATCGGATGCACGCGTCCTCACCATCTGTGAGAGAATAGAAGAATAAGTTTAAGTACACCACTGATTGCACGACAGAATATGAATAAAGGGAGGTTTCCTAATACCCTGTAGCCTCCTGAGGATAAGTACAGACGTCTCCGTACCGATCCGCAAGACTCTACTGGGCCTGCCCGTGACTCGTGAGACTTACGTGAACCTAAAGCTCTGATACCACGTTGTCACGGCCCAGAATCCTAATCCAGGTCGTGATGGAGCCCAACGACGGGGTTAGGCAAGCCAACATAAATTTCACTAAGTGTTTCTTTTAACTTGATTCATTTGTTAACCCATTTACCGAATCTAACAAGTTAAATCATGATATCGAAAGATAATAACTCAGAGGTAGATAGAGTCGCTATAAATAAGCGCGAGCCAAAATACAAGCACGTATATATACAGCCCAAAATCCCAAAACAACTACTACGTGTGTGACAGGAACTAGTGTCACGAGTGTCATGGGCATACTAACTGAATATACAAAGGATAATAATATATACAATGTCGTTGTCTACATGAATAGACGGGAAACAAAAGTAAATAAAACTCCATGGTGCTGCTAGGAATCGCCAGAGGAAATAGCTCACCGTGAAGTCAAGTCCGCTACGGTCACTATCTAGATCCGGTCTGATAACCAGATGCACCAGCCTCAGAACCTGTACAATTAAGTACAGAAGTGCAGCATGAGTTTATATTAAATAAATATGTACTCAGTGAGTATCCTGTGTAATCTCGAAGAAGTAGTGACGAGAAGTCGATTTGACACTCACTAAGGTCCAACAGTATGATATAACAATGATAAAATAAAAGCAGTAGACATGTAAAAGAGTGAGTAGCAATTATGTATAAAGCATAGAAATTCATTAAAAAAACTGGAACAATAACGATGGCCACTTTCATTGCCCCAAATATCTAATACAAGTCAATATTCATGAAACAATGCCAAATACTCATGCGCACACAGGAATAAGACAACCAGTCGGAGTCATAAGGAAAAATAGCTATGCACTGCCGAGGATCGACCGACCCGTCCCAAAAGTGCATGCTTACCATAGTCATGTCTGCGCACTGCCGAGGATCGAACGACCTGAACCATAAGTGCGTCTTTCAATGTAACCATATCATAACATAGTACAACTTCGTCCATGCACTGTCGAGGATTGAATGGCCCGTACCAAAAGTGCATTCTCAATTATATCATCTATGTGCACTACCGAGGATCGATCGGCTCATCCCAAAAGTGCACCTTTCAATCTGCCGTGGCGTACGACCCGCTCCCATAAGAGTGGGGGAAATCACACATCGCTCGCGGAATGTAAATTGCGAAGCGGTCACATGCACACACAATAACACATAAAACTTACTTTCCATAACCAATTCCTTTGAATTCAACAATTTCCATAAAGCCTCAGAGAAACAATATTGTACATAACATGATCTCATAGTACATACGGCGTTACAAGGAAGCATATAAGGCATTTCAAGGAAAGCATATAAGGCATTTAAAGGAAAGCATATAAGGCATTTCAAGGAAAGCATATAAGGCAAGGCATTACAAGGAAGCATATTGGGCATGATGTGGGCCTAACTTCCCAGACATAACAATGATAGCTGCTGCGTACGGACTCTCGTCACTTGGTGCTTACGTAGCCCCTAAACAAATTACACATAGTATGTACATAACCTAGGGGGACAATTCCCTCTTACAAGGTTAGAAAAGATACTCACCTCGTGTCGAATCTACCCATCGGATCAAAGATGCGCCCGGTACTCCGACACTAGGTTCTGGATTAGACTACACGGTGAGCTGCTCTTCCTGGCATTCCTCAGCAACACTGTGGAGTTTCTATTATTTTTGGATATTTCTGTCTACCCCTTTAGACAGTTGTACATTTATTTTGTCTATTTTGTATATTCCACTAGTCGCCTGTGGACTTGTGACACTAGGTTCTGGCACGTTTAGTAACTTTCTGGTATATTTTGCTACACTGTATAGGTTGGCACACAATTTTGATTTACGTTGAGTTACCTCACTTAACCGCCTTCATTAAATGATTTCTTAACTTAAAGTTTGACAAGTACTTAAATATCCAATCAAGTAAAGTAACCTCGTTAGTAAACTAGCATTGGCTTGCCTGACTCCGGTGTTGGGCGCCATCATGACCTGAGTTGGAATTTGGGTCGTGAAAATATGGTATTAGAGCTCTAGGTTCACGTAGGTCTCACAAGTCACAGGAAAACCTAATAGAGTCTTGCGGATCGATACGGAGACGTCTGTATTTATCTTTGGGAGGCTATAGGGTGTTAGGAAACCTCTCTTTATTCATATTCAATCGTGCAGTCGATGGTTTACTGAATCTCATTCTTCTATTCTCTCACAGATGGTGAGGACTCATGCAGCTGACATTCCAGACCTGGGAGATGCCGCTACCCCCACTGTCCGAGACCGTGGCAGAGGCTGGGGGAGGGCACCGGATCGAGGTAGGGGATGAAGGTGTCCCAGAGTTATTCCATTAGCAGCCTTAGCGGATCCAGCAGAGGATCCCATTATTGAGGAGCCGGGTGAGGTGCCCTCAGCAGATCCATCTCTGATGGATTTCATGATTGCACCAGGCTTCCAGAAGGTCATGGGCCGTATGATGCGGTTCATGGACACCATGTCCCAGGCTGGTTTATTTCCAGCAGATCCTGCCACTTCTCAGGCAGGAGGGGGAGTCTTGACCCCTACTGTCCAGGCTCCAGGTCAGACAGCAGCATTGCATCATACCCCAGGTACACTGCCTGTGGGCGGAGCACAGCCAGTAGCAGCAACACCAGAGTGCAGACCAACTGCGGACGGCGATTCGCAGAAGCTACTCGATAGATGGACTCGATTGCACCCTCATGTCTTCGGGGGTGAGAGGGGCGAGTATGCCCAGGACTTCATTGATAGGTGCAGGGACAGACTTCATAACATGAGGATATTGGAGTCCCATGGAGTCGACTTCACTACTTTCCAGCTAGAGGGCAGGGCTCGTAGATGGTGGCAGTCATTTATCCTTGGCAGGCCAGCAGGTTCCTCTCCTCTCACATGGGAGCAGGTCACTCAGCTGTTCCTGGACAGGTATATTCCACCCTCATAGAGGGAAGAGTTGCGGTATCAGTTGAGCAGCTGGAGCAGGGGCAGATGTCGGTGACAGACTACGAGGCTAGGTTTTCAGAGTTGTCCCGTCATGCCCTTATGATTCATCCTACTGACGCTGAAAGAGTGTGGAGATTTGTAGCTGGGTTGCACTCAGGTATTAGGTCCAACATGGCCCGAGAGGTGGAGATGGGTACTCCCTATCAGCTTGTGGTCGAGATAGCTCGTCGGATTGAGGGTTATCGATCGAGGGGCAAAGAGCAGGGTCAGCAGGACAAGCGAGTTAGATTTTCTGGAGATTTCAGAGGTGCCCCGGGCAAGGGCAGGAGTCAGTTCAGTAGAGGCCAGCCAAGCAGGCCTCCATATTCAGCTCCTCCACCACCTCCACGTGGTGCTCCAGTGAGGCCTTATTTCAGCACCATGCCGGAGAGTTCTTACCGCCCACCAGCCATTCAGGGTTACTCCGGCGGGTATTCCGGTCATCAGGGGTCTCCTAGTCCTTACTTCAGTGCCATGCCAGAGAGTTCTCACCGTCTCCCAGCTATCCAGGCTTCTTCTTCAAGGCAACAGGCCATGCCACTAGTGAGGTGTTATGAGTATAGGGAGTCAGGCCTACATACTAAGCACTGGCGCCCCGTCCACCCAGAGATGGAGGACAGGCTGGTATAGGTCATCCCAGAGGTGGAGGCCAGGCAGGGGGATCTCAGCTAGCTCCTATTCAGTCCAGCGGAGGTCAGTCTTCAGGTACACCAGCCAGATTTTATGCTATTCTGGCCCAAGCAGATGCAATGGCCTCAGACGCCGTGATCACAGGTACTATTTCAGTATGTGGTAGGGAGGCATCAGTGCTATTTGAACTAGGATCCACTTATTCATATGTGTCAGCCTTATTTGCTTGTTTTCTAGATGTTCCTCGCGAGTCCTTGGATTCTCCTATATTTGTGTCCACTTCTGTGGGCGATTCTGTGGTGGTAAACCGGATCTATCGGTCTTGTGTGATCACCTTTTGTGGGTTCGAGACTAGAGCGAACCTCTTGTTGCTCGACATGGTTGATTTTGAGACTATTTTGGGGATGGATTGGCTATCTCCCTATCATGCCATCTTGGATTGTCATGCCAAGATGGTTACTTTGGCCATGCCTGAGTTGCCTAAGCTGGAGTGGAGAGGTTCCTCAGTTAGTGCAGTCAGTAGAGTTATTTCCTTCCTGAAGGCTCGTCATATGGTCGAGACGGGTTGTCTGGCGTATCTTGCTTATGTGAGGGATACCACCGCCGAGTCTCCGACGATTGATTCAGTGCCAGTTGTTCGAGATTTTGTTGATGTATTCCCTTCAGACCTTCTGGTCATGCCTCCGGATCGTGATATCTATTTCTGTATTGATGTAGCTCCAGGCACTCAGTTGATACCATCAGTTGAAGATTCGGGCTTCTGATATCCCGAAGACCGCTTTTCGTACGAAATATGGTCACTACGAGTTCCTGGTGATGTCTTTTTTCTTGACTATGCCCCAGCATCATTCATGGACTTGATGAATAGGGTGTTCAGACCGTGTATTGATTCCTTTGTCATTGTCTTCATTGATGACATCTTGATTTACTCACGTAGCCTGGGTGAGCACGAGCGGCATTTGAGAGTTGTGCTCCAAACTTTGCGAGAATGAAGCTATATGCTAAGTTCTCCAAGTGTGAGTTTTGGTTGGATTACGGCATTCTTGGGACACGTGGTCTCCGGAGAGGGTATCAAGGTTGATCCTAAGAAGATTGAGGTAGTTCATAGTTGGCCACGACCTACTTCAGCTACAGAGATCAGGAGTTTCTTGGGTCTAGCAGGCTACTATCGGCGATTTGTGGAGGGCTTTTCATCCATTGCAGCCCCACTAACTAGATTGACTTAGAAGAATGCCCCGTTCCGATGGTCTGGCGAGTGTGAGGCGAGCTTTCAGAAGATCAAGACAGCATTGACCTCAGCACCAGTTCTAGCATTGCCTTCCGGTTCTGGGATGTATACAGTGTATTGCGACGCTTCACGTGTTGGCTTGGGATGTGTGTTAATGCAGGAAGGGAGAGTGATTGCTTATGCTTCGCGCCAGCTGAAGGTTCATGAGAAATATTATCATGTGCACGATTTGGAGTTGGCGGCGATAGTTCATGCTCTTAAGATTTGGAGGCATTACTTATATGGGGTGTCTTGTGAGGTTTATACAGACCACCGTAGCTTGCTGCACTTGTTCAAGCAAAGGGATCTTAATTTGAGGCAGCACAGGTGGCTTGAGTTGTTGAAGGAATATGACATCACCATTCTTTATCATCTGGGCAAGGCAAATATGGTAGCAGATGCTTTGAGTAGGAAGGCGGAGAGTATGGGTAGTTTGGCCTACATTGCAACGGAGGATAGACCTCTAGCCTTGGACATCCAGTCCTTGGATAATCGTCTGGTGATATTAGATCTTTCAGAGCCTCGTCAAGTTCTTGCACATGTGGTTGCTCAGTCTTAGTTATTGGGGGAGATTAAGGCTCGGCAGTATGATGATCCGTGCTTGGTAGAGATACGGGAGACAGTGGTTCAGGGTGGTGCCAAGGAGGTTACTATTGGCGAGGATGGTGTTCTGAGACTTCAAGGCCGGTTGTGTGTCCCTAATGTTGATGGCTTGAGGCAGAGGATTCTAGAGGAGGCACACAGTTCTCGATATTCTAATCATCCTGGGGCTACGAAGATGTATCGTGATTTGAAGCAGCATTTCTGGTGGAGACAGATGAAGAGGGACATTGTGGAGTATCTGGCTAGGTGTCTTAATTGCCAGCAGGTTAAGTATGAGCACCAGAGGCCAGGAGGCCTACTTAAGCAGATGCCCATTCTTGAGTGGAAGTGGGAGCGCATTACTATGGACTTCGTGGTTGGGTTGCCTCAGACTTTGCGGAAGGTTGACGCGGTTTGGGTCATTGTGGATAGTTTGACCAAATCGGCACATTTTATTCCTGTAGCTACTACTTATACTTCTGAGAGGCTAGCCCAGATCTACATTCGGGAGATAGTCCAGTTGCATGGTGTGCCAGTGTCCATTATATCAGATCGAGGTCCTCAGTTCACCTCGCACTTCTGGAGAGCATTGCACATTGAAATGGGTACTCAGATAGATCTCAGCACCGCATTTCACCCGCATACTGATGCTCAGTCGGAGCGTACATTTCAGATATTGGAGTACATGCTCAGGGCATGTGTGATTGACTTTGGAGGTCAGTGGGACCAGTTCTTGCCTTTGGCCGAGTTTGCTTACAATAATAGTTATCAGTCCAGCATCGAGATGGCTCCATTTGAGGCTTTATATGGTCGGCGATGTCGTTCTCCTATCGGGTGGTTTGAGCCTAGAGAGGCTAAGTTATATGGCACGGACCTGGTGAGAGATGCCTTGGAGAAAGTAAGGTTAATTCAGGAGAGGATCTGTACAGCACAGTCCAGACAAAAGAGTTACGCGGATCAGAAGGCACGTGATGTATCATTTATGGAGGGAGATAAGGTTCTGCTAAAGGTTTGCCCGATGAAGGGCATTATGAGATTCGGGAAGAAGGGCAAGGTGAGCTCGAGGTTCATAGCTCCTTTCGAGGTATTGAGCGAGTTGGAGAGGTTGCTTATGAGCTTTCCTTACCTCCCAGCTTATCAGGGGTTCATCCGGTCTTTCACGTATCCATGCTCCAAAGGTATCACACCGACTTCTCTCACGTGGTTGATTTTAGCACTATTCAGTTGGATGAGAGGTTGGGTTACGGGGAGGAGCCAGTTGCCATTATTGACAGGCAGGATCGCCAGTTGAGATCCAAGAGAGTTTCTGCTGTGAAGGTCCAGTGGAGGGGCCAACCTCTTCGAGAAGGCGCCTTGGGAGTCCGAGGAGGACATGCAGAGAAGATATCCACACTTATTCAGCACTTCAGGTATGATTCTAGACCCGTTCGAGGACGAACGTTTGTTTAAGAGGTGAAGAATGTAACAACCCGACCAATCGTTTTACGTATTCGGACCCCGTTCCCCTAAATAAGACTTCCCGTAGCAGCTTATAGTGATTTATGACTCGCGGGGACGGGTGGTTCGGGATTTGGAGGTGTTTAGGGCAGTATAGGAACACTTGGTTCCTTAAGATTGGCTTTTAAGGCAAAGTTTGACTTTGGTCTACATTTTGAGTTAACGACCTCAGAATTGAGTTTCGATGGTTTTGGTAGCTTCGTATGATGATTTCGAACTTGTGCGTATGTCCGGAATGGGTTTTAGATGACTCGGGAACGTTTCGACGCCAAATAGCAAAAATAGAGCTTCCTTAAGTTCATAATTTGGTTTAGAACGCATTTTTATGTTATCGAGGTTCGAATGGAATTTTGAGACCGGGAATAGTTCAGTTATGTCATTTATGACTTGCCTGCAAAAGTTGGTATCATTTTGAGTAGTATAGGTCGGTTCGGCTCATTGAAACCGAATTCAAGAACTTGAATTTTCTTAAGTTTGGTTCTAGGGGTTTTGAGGTGTGATTTTGAGTTTTAGTTGTTTTGGGTGTTACGAAGGCTCGGGAGAGTCCGTAATATGATTTAGGACTTATTGGTACAATTTCCCGGGGGCTCGGGTGGGCCCAGGTGCCTCCCGGACACCAAACGGGGCCAAAAACCAGCAGTTTCAGCTGCTGGTGCACCAAGTCTGGTGTGACCGCAGGTGCGGTTGCCCAGATCGCAGGTGCGAGACCGACCCTGCGGTCAAGGCCTCGCAGGTGCGGCCCCAAGGGAGATGGTCCAAATCCGCAGGTGCGGACCTTTCTCCGCAGGAGCGGATCCGCTAGTGCAAAAATCCCTCCGCATGTGCGATCCCCGGCCTCCTTGCCAACTTCCGCAGGTGCGAGCCTTGGCTCGCAGGTGCGTGACCGTAGGTGCGGTCCTCGAGCCGGAGGTGAAAGATCACTGAAGGAACTGAACTCATTTAATACGGGACTTAACCATTTTTTCACCATTTCTTCTCCACCATAGGCGATTTTAAGAGCTCACAAGAGGGTATTCGACTTAGCTGCTAAGAGGTAAGTAACTTCCACTTCAATGTTGGTTTAATACATCAATTACTAAGTAGATTAACACCTCAATTAGTGCAAATCAAGGGTTAGAGTGGGAAACCTAGGGTTGATGAATTTTAGAGAATTTCACCACTTGTTTACCATGAAACCATGCAAAAAATGATATATTAATGATCCTTAGGTTATGGGTGAGTGATCTCTACGAAAATTCCCGGAATCCGAGCATGTGGGCCCGGGGGTGTATTTTGGATTTCTTCAAGAAAGATGAATTAGCTAAACAAGTAAGAGAATTCCATACTTTTGAGTGTATATTAACGTATTTATATAACATTTGACTAGTTTCGAGTCCTCGGGCGTAAAGTTTGGAGTTTCGGGCGCGTTCTTGGTCCGAGAAGTAGATTCGACACGAGGTGAGTCTCCCTTCCAACCTTGTAAGAGGTAATTGTCCCTATAGGTAAGTGTAAATGATTAAATTATCCTTATTTGTGGGGGCTACACACGCGCAAAGTGACGAGAGTCCTTGTGTAGCTACTACTATGTTATGTCGGGTAGAATTTAGGATTCACAAGCATGCCTTTTTGTGCCTTGCCTGTATCTTTACACGTGTTCCTAGTTGCTTATTATCTTTGAAATTGACATGAGGATATTAGGAGGTTATGTGTAAGTTTAAATGCTTAAATCTCTGTTTTCAAGTATAATCCATGATAAATTCCTAAATTTCCTGATAATTCTGTATATGTATACGAGCACCCATGTCGCATGTATGATTCGTGAGCGGGGTAGCCTTATAATTATGTCAACCGCATCGCATGATCGATTCGCGAGCAGGGTAATAGATGCATCTATGGTTCGATCCGTTCGACCCTCGGCAGTGCACATTTATTTTTGCGTCACTTCGGTCGTACGCTTCGGCATACTATGTGCTATGTATTTGACTGAGAGTCTTGTTATTATTAAATAAATTGCTTCATGTGGAAGGGGAACTTGGGATTTTTGTGATAATTGCTATTTGACTCATGAGATTAAATTGCAGTTTTATATAATTGATACTTCATGTCGTAGTGATCTCCATGACTACTATTCCTGTCTAGACTTATTAAATTATATTATTTTTTATTGACCCTCTCGTAACTACTTCTTCTAGTTTAGACCGGATACTCACTGGGTACATATTTGTTTATATGTACTCATGCTACACTTCTGTACTTAATTGTACAGGTTATGAGGCTGGTGCATCTGGTTATCATACCGGAGCGTGATCTTGAGGGCACTTTCTGGATTAGACTACACGGTGAGCTGCTCTTCCTGGCGTTCCTCAGCAGCACTGTGGATTTTCTATTATTTTTGGATATTTATGTCTACCCCTTCAGACAGGTGTACATTTATTTTGTGTATTTTGTATATTCCACTAGTCGCCTGTGGACTTGTGACACTAGGTTCTGGCACGTTTAGTAACTTTCTGGTATATTTTGCTACATTGTATAAGTTGGCACACGATTTTGATTTACGTTGAACTAAGTTACCTCACTTAACCGCCTTCATTAAATGATTTCTTAACTTAAAGTTTCACAAGTACTTAAATATCCAATCAAGTAAAGTAACCTCGTTAGTAAACTAGCATTGGCTTGCCTAACTCTGGTGTTGGGCGCCATCACGACCTGAGTTAGAATTTGGGTCGTGACACCGCATTTGGTGTTGATTGGGTTAAGGGGCATATATCCCTATGTTCCTATCAGGGTCATGAGATAAGCCGGTAGAAAATAAGTCATACCGCGAGTCTCCAAAATGAGTCATTACAAAGCAAATTTTCAAGATGATGCCATTCCATACAAATGTGAGGCCCAGCATATGTGGCATTTGAAGATTATTGTGGAAAAGGATACCATCGAGCCAGATCGATACCACGCAGGTCATGTAAACTTCTATCCATCATGGTTGGATGATAGCATAGCAGGAATAGTCGAGCCAAGGGTCGGTCGAGGAACATGGTCATAGATGAAGTTGCTGAAGCACGGGTTAAGTATAAGAGGTTACACAAAAGAGTCCTTGAGTCTGAGGCCAGGAATTTGGAACAGAACAAGACAGACATGGATTCAATTAACGAATGGGGGGAAATGTATACAAAGTCAACGGAAAGGTTGAAATATCTGGAGCAGGGCCTAATGGAACTAAAGCGGAAGATGAGGAAAAGAGTCATAGACTGTCAGAATGCAGAGGGTAACGAAGGAGGACACCTGTCGAGGGTGTATCTACTACTGGACATGCGCGACCTAGGGAATCTGATCGACGGGGCCAAGAAGGCCAAGCCTGTAGAAAGTCCCTCTAGGACCAAGTAGATTAGGATTATTTGCTTTTTTTTAGAGTCGATTAGGAATTCGAATGTAATAAGGCAAATTAAATTAGTGACTCATTTATTTATTGTCATTTTTAGGTTCGTTTTATTTACTACATTAATGAAATGAGGTTGTTATCAGCATTAAATTTCTCCAAGTCTACGTGTCGCTAGCCCTACCTCGGGCACAACGAGGTTCCAAAATTAGGACGCACATTTGTATTTCCACAATACGTGTTTAAATACTGCAAATACCTTTTCAAAATCCTTACTGACTTGTTTACCTTTTTGTTTTTCTTTATTTTGATTATTCCCATCCCCTAAGGTTGGTTCGCACATACTGGCATCGTCAGCATACCATATTAGATCCAGAGGTCCTCCACCTCCTCCTCCTCAAAGTGATCTGAAAAGTAAGGGCAAATCTAAAATGGATGATATGAGTGGTGTCAGGAAAGACAACGCTACACATGCAGAGAATGTTGAGACTTCAGACGGTCGGAGTACTCCATCACAGAATGCTTTGGTCCTACGGTTAGAGTAGAAGATACTAGAATTGCAAGGGGAACTTGAGCAGGTCCGAAACTTGGAAAAAACCAACAAAATGTCCAAAACCCATTCCCTCCTCAAAGCACATCAAACCAACGTCTGCAATATCCTCCTGCACCCCATCAATATGCAACACCTCCTCAAAATCCTAATCCTCTACCAGTACCAACACCTCCTCAACACCAACATCTTCCGACTCAGTACACGCAAACAACCACTTACCATACTCTTCAAAATACCCCCACAACCTATTCCCGATCCATAAAATTCAACTAATGATTACCACTACACTCAAACTCCCGACATCCACCAAAATAATCCCATATACATAGAAACCTTACCTCACTCCACTCAACCAACCTCATACACACCATAATCCACCGAGAAGGACCTGTTCATCAAGAATATGGCGGAGGAGCTCAAGAAGCTCACAAGTCGAGTCCAGGGTGTTGAAGGAGGCAAAGGAATTGAAGGTTTGAATTCTGAGGATCTATGTATTCAGTCAGACGTAGAACTGTCGAAGGGTTACAAACCTCCTAAGTTCGAGATGTTTGACGGAACAGGTGACCCGAAGGTACATTTGAGGACATACTGTGACAAGCTCGTGGGAGTTAGGAAGGATGAAAGGATTCACATGAAGTTGTTCATGAGGAGTCTCACTGGAGATGCCCTATTTTGGTACATCAGTCAAAATCCCAAAAAATGGGTTAATTGGGTAAGCATGGCATCGGATTTCATGGATCGGTTCAGGTTTAATACGGAGAATGCACCAGATTTCTTCTACATCCAAAATCTCAAGAAGAAACCAACGGAAACCTTCTGCGCGTATGCTACTCGATGGAGGTCAGAAGCTGCAAAGGTTAGGCCAGCATTGGAAGAAGAGCAGATGAACAAATTCTTCGTTAGAGCCCATGATCCACAATACTATCAAAGGTTAATGGTCATCGAAAATCACAAATTCTCTTATATCATCAAACTCAAGGAAATGATTGAAGATAGGATCAAGAGAGGAATGGTAACCAATTTTGAGGCGTTGCAGGCTACGAACAAAGCATTAAAGTCAGGGGCATATCAAAGAAGAAAGAAATAGGGGCAGTGATGGTAGACCAAGGTCCAAACTCTCCACTCAAATACCAAACACCTCTACCCACATATCAACATTCACCTCCCAGATATCCTCAACCCGCTACCGCCTATCAAACTTATAACACCCAGCCAACCTATTATCATTCACCTCCAGCTCGTCAAAACAATCAAAAACCCAGACCCAATTTCGATCGCAGACCACCCAGACAATACACCCTTATTGCTGAGCCCATCGACCAATTATATGAAAGACTGAAAGTTGGCGGATATGTCACCCCCTATTCCCGTTATCGCCATGGAAAACTCCTCCCAGTGGATCAACCCAAACAAAACATGTGCATACCATTCTGGCATGAAGGGACATACCATTGATGAATGTCGCACTCTGAAAGACAAGATTCAGACACTGATTGATACTTATGTCATACAAGCAAAGGAAGCCACACCCAATGTCCACAACAACCCTCTCCCAGACCATAGGGGCGAAGGGGTAAATGTGTTAGAGATTGATGAAGAATAGGATCCTGAAGGGTCAATTGGGCTTATTCGGGAAGGTGGTGACCCAAAGAAACCTACAGTCACACTCACTCCTATTGTGGTACAGATACAACCACTAGTCGAAGTTTAGGTAGCCGCATCAACTTCGTTCGTAATCGAAGTTACAACACCTGCAGCTGCACCTGCTCCATTTGAAGTTTAAGTAACCACACCCTTCACTATGACGGTAGCATCCAAACCGCCCTTCAATTCCAACGTTGTTGCCGAAGCCAGGAGGAAAGGGAAAGAAAAAATGGAAGAATCTGGTGCGGCATAAGGAATGACCAGGACCGGTAGAATTTATACACCTGAGAATTTGGGAGGAACGAGTAAAGAAGCTGCTGCCAAACAACCCATCATCGAAACCAGTCCAAATGATCTTTACAGGAAGGTACAGGCAAGGGAATATTCGGTGGTGGATCACCTGAACAAAACTCCCGCCCAGATATCCATCCTATCACTGCTGCAAAATTCTGAGGCGCATAGAAATGCTTTGATGAAGGTGTTAAATGAAGCGTATGTGCCTAACAACATCACCAATGGGTAGATGGCCAACATGATGGGGAGAGTGCTGGAAAGCCACAAGATCACCTTTCACGAAGATGAGTTGCCACCAGAGGGATTAAGCCATAACAGAGCACTGCACATCACAGTGGAATGCGAGAATAAGTTCATTGACAAGGTTTTGATAGACGGAGGGTCCAGCCTCAACATCTTTCCACTGAAAATTCTGAAAAGGTTAGGTAAAGGTTTGCATGAAATACGAGTAGGGACTATGAATGTGAGGGCTTTCTATGGGTCACAAAGAGCCATAATTGGAGAAACCAATTTATGCTTGCAGATGGGTCCCACCTGGTTCGATGTTAAATTTTAGGTGCTAGACATATCCGCCTCCTACAATCTGCTGTTGGGACGACCTTGGATACATGCCTCCGTGGCCGTGGCATCTACTTTGCACCAGGATATAAAATTCGAATGGAATCATCAGGAAGTAATCATTCATGGAGATGGGAGCAATCCCATTTATACCAACCAAATTGTTTCGGTCGTGGAGAATAGAAGGAAGTTGGGTGGAGAGACTTATCACCACATCGAGCGTGTCAATGCAATTGAGAAATATAAATGGTGGAGCAACAAAATAGAAAGCATACTAGCATGGTCAGGGTATGAACCTAGCAAAGGGCTCGGGAAGAAACTCCAAGGCATTACCAAGCCAATACAGCTGAAACGTCATGGTACAACTTTTGGGCCTGCATATCCGTATACCTGGAAAGAATATAATGATTGGTCACTGCCATGGCGTGGTCCCTATTACCCTCTTGAGCAACCAGTGTCGCATCTGAGTCAATCGTTTCAGCAAGCCGACGGAAAGGTTGAAATATCTGGAGCAGGGCCTAATGGAACTAGAGGGGAAGATGAGGAAAAGAGTCATAGACTGTCAGAATGCAGAGGGTAACGAAGGAGGACACCTGTCGAGGGTGTATCTGCTACTGGACATGCGCGACCTAGGGAATCTGATCGACGGGGCCAAGAAGGCCAAGCCTGGAGAAGGTCCCTCTAGGACCAAGTAGATTAGGATTATTTGCTTTTTTTTAGAGTCGATTAGGAATTCGAATGTAATAAGGCAAATTAAATTAGTGACTCATTTATTTATTGTCATTTTTAGGTTCGTTTTATTTACTACATTAATGAAATGAGGTTGTTATCAGCATTAAATTTCTCCAAGTCTACGTGTCGCTAGCCCTACCTCGGGCACAATGAGGTTCCAAAATTAGGACGCACATTTGTATTTCCACAATACGTGTTTAAATACTGCAAATACCTTTTCAAAATCCTTACTGACTTGTTTACCTTTTTGTTTTTCTTTATTTTGATTATTCCCATCCCCTAAGGTTGGTTCGCACATACTGGCATCGTCAGCATACCATATTAGATCCAGAGGTCCTCCACCTCCTCCTCCTCAAAGTGATCTGAAAAGTAAGGGCAAATCTAAAATGGATGATATGAGTGGTGTCAGGAAAGACAACGCTACACATGCAGAGAATGTTGAGACTTCAGACGGTCGGAGTACTCCATCACAGAATGCTTTGGTCCTACGGTTGGAGTAGAAGATACTAGAATTGCAAGGGGAACTTGAGCAGGTCCGCAACTTGGAAAAAACCAACAAAATGTCCAAAACCCATTCCCTCCTCAAAGCACACCAAACCAACGTCCGCAATATCCTCCTGCACCCCATCAATATACAACACCTCCTCAAAATCCTAATCCTCTACCAGTACCAACACCTCCTCAACACCAACATCTTCCGACTCAGTACACGCAAACAACCACTTACCATACTCTTCAAAATACCCCCACAACCTATTCTCGATCCATAAAATTCAACTAATGATTACCACTACACTCAAACTCCCGACATCCACCAAAATAATCCCATATACGTAGAAACCTTACTTCACTCCACTCAACCAACCTCATACACACCATAATCCGCCGAGAATGACCTATTCATCAAGAATATGGCGGAGGAGCTCAAGAAGCTCACAAGCCGAGTCCAGGGTGTTGAAGGAGGCAAAGGAATTGAAGGTTTGAATTCTGAGGATCTATGTATTCAGCCAGACGTAGAACTGTCGAAGGGTCACAAACCTCCTAAGTTCGAGATGTTTGACAGAACAGGTGACCCGAAGGTACATTTGAGGACATACTGTGACAAGCTCGTGGGAGTTAAGAAGGATGAAAGGATTAACATGAAGTTGATCATGAGGAGTCTCACTGGAGATGCCCTATTTTGGTACATCAGTCAAAATCCCAAAAAAAATGGGTTAATTGGGTAAGCATGGCATCGGATTTCGTGGATCGGTTCAGGTTTAATACGGAGAATGCACCAGATTTCTTCTACATCCAAAATCTCATAAAGAAACCAACAGAAACCTTCCGCGAGTATGCTACTCGATGGAGGTTAGGAGCTGCAAAGGTTAGGCTAGCATTGGAAGAAGAGCAGATGAACAAATTCTTCGTTAGAGCCCATGATCCACAATACTATCAAAGGTTAATGGTCATCGAAAATCAGAAATTCTCTTATACCATCAAACTCAAGGAAATGATTGAAGATAGGTTCAAGAGCGGAATCGTAACCAATTTTGAGGCGTTGCAGGCTACGAACAAAGCATTACAGTCAGGGGAATATCAAAGAAGAAAGAAATAGGGGCAGTGATGGTAGACCAGAGTCCAAACTCTTCACTTAAATACCAAACACCTCCACCCACATATCAACATTCACCTCCCAGATATCCTCAACCTGCTACCGCCTATCACACTTATAACACCTGGCCAACCTATTATCATTCACCTCCAACTCGCCAAAACAATCAAAAACCCAGACCCAATTTCGATCGCAGACCACCCAGAAAATACACCCTTATTGCTGAGCCCATAGACCAATTATATGAAAGACTGAAAGTTGGCGGAAATGTCACCCCCTATTCCCGTTATCGCCATGGAAAACTCCTCCCAGTGGATCAACCCAAACAAAACATGTGCATACCATTCTGGCATGAAGGGACATACCATTGATGAATGTCGCACTCTAAAAGACAAGATTCAGACACTGATTGATACTAATGTCATACAAGCAAAGGAAGCCACACCCAATGTTCGCAACAACCCTCTCCCAGACCATAGGGGCGAAGGGGTAAATGTGTTAGAGACTGATGAAGAATAGGATCCTGAAGGGTCAATTGGGCTTATTTGGGAAGGTGATGACCCAAAGAAACCTACAGTCACACTCATTCCTATTGTGGTACAGATACAACCACTAGTCGAAGTTGAGGTAGCCGCATCAACTTCGTTCGTAATCAAAGTTACAACATCTGCAGCTGCACCTGCTCTATTTGAAGTTGAAGTAACCACACCCTTCACTATGACGGTAGCATCCAAACCGCCCTTCAATTCCAACGTTGTTGCCGAAGCCAGGAGGAAAGGGAAAGCAAAAATTGAAGAATCTGGTGCGGCATAAGGAATCAACAGGACCGGTAGAATTTATACACCTGAGAATTTGGGAGGAACGAGTAAAGAAGCTGCTTCCAAACAACCCATCATCGAAACCAGTCCAAATGACCTTTAGAGGAAGGTACAGGCAAGGGAATATTCTGTGGTGGATCACCTGAACAAAACTCCCGCCCAGATATCCAACCTATCACTGCTGCAAAATTCTGAGGCGCATAGAAATGCTTTGATGAAGGTGTTAAATGAAGCGTATGTGCCTAACAACATCACAATTGGGTAGATGGCCAACATGATGGGGAGAGAGCTGGAAAGCCACAAGATCACCTTTCACGAAGATGAGTTGCCACCAGAGGTATTAAGCCACAACAGAGCACTGCACATCACAGTGCAATGCGAGAATAAGTTCATTGACAAGGTTTTGATAGACGGAGGGTCCAGCCTCAACATCTGTCCACTGACAATTCTGAAAAGGTTAGGTAAAGGTTTGCATGAAATACGAGCAGGGACTATGAATGTGAGGGCGTTCTATGGGTCACAAAGAGCCATAATTGGAGAAACCAATTTATGCTTGCAAATGGGTCCCACCTGGTTCGATGTTAAATTTTAGGTGCTAGACATATCCGCCTCCTACAATCTGCTGTTGGGACGACCTTGGATACATGCCTCCGTGGCCGTGGCATCTACTTTGCACCAGGATGTGAAATTCGAATGGAATCATCAGGAAGTAATCATTCATGGAGATGGGAGCAATCCCATTTATACCAACCAAATTGTTCCGGTCGTGGAGAATAGAAGGAATTTGGGTGGAGAGACTTATCACCACATCGAGCGTGTCAATGCAATTGAGAAATATAAATGGTGGAGCAACAAAATAGAAAGCATACTAGCATGGTCAGGGTATGAACCTAGCAAAGGGCTCGGGAAGAAACTCCAAGGCATTACCAAGCCAATACAGCTGAAACGTCATGGTACAACTTTTGGGCTTGCATATCTATATACCTCGCAAGAATATAATGATTGGTCACTGCCATGGCGTGGTCCCTATTACCCTCTTGAGCAACCAGTGCCGCATCTGAGTCAATCTTTTCAGCAAGCCGATACAATATAGGTGTCCGAAGAAGAGAAAGCTTTAGCTGATCTAAAGAATCTGTTTTTGGAGGATGAAGACATGGACTGCAATGTGATAGTTGAGGAGGAAGAGGAGGAAGAAGGCCTTATCAATTAGACAGTGAAGAGGGGAGCAGTTCTCAGGATTGGATTGTCACACTATCCAGGGCCTGACGAATCCCAGGCATTACTATTTCTTACCTTAATAAACCAACGACTGTGACATGTAATGAGACAACGCAACATAAGAATAGTGATTCAGAAGAGATAGAAGAAGAAGATGTGATACCTGAGGAAATCATCAAATAAGTTGAGAACTTTGAGAACAAACCTAAGTCCAACATGGACGAGACTGAGATAATCAACTTGGGAGATTCTGAAACCATCAAAGAAACTCGCATAAGCATCCACTTGTCAGCATCAGATGAGAAAAAGTACACTCGTTTCTTGAGAGAATATGAGGACATTTTCTCATGGTTGTATGATGATATGACTTGATTGAGAACATCCATAGTGGCTCATAAGTTGCTTACCAATCCAATGTGTCCGCTAATAAAGCAGAAACTCAGAAAGTTCAAGCCATACATGATCCTGAAAATCAAGGAAGAAGTCACCAATCAAATCAAAGCCAAAGTCCTCAAGGTGGTTGAATATCGAATCTGGTTAGCCAACATTGTGTCAGTTCCAAAGAAAGATATGAAAGTCAGGGTGTGTGTCGACTATCAGGATTTAAACAGAGAAAGTCCAGTCCTTTGAGAATTGCTTCGCGGGTTGTCATCATATCTGGATGGACGAAGAAGACGCAGAAAAGACAGCCTTCATTACACCATGGGGAGTGTATTGCTACAAAATGATGCCATTTGGCCTCAGGAATGTTGGGGCCACCTACATGACGGCCATGACAACCATATTCCATGACATGATACACAAGGAGATAGAGGTATATGTTGACGATGTCATCATCAAATACAAGAAGGCCACATATCACATAGAGTACTTGAGAAAGTTCTTTGACCGGCTGCGGAAGTACTATCTAAAGCTGAATCCCTCAAAATGTGCATTTGGGGTTCCTGCCAGAAATTGTTGAGATTCATTGTCAGTCGTCGAGGAATCGAGTTGGACCCGTCAAAGGTCAAACCTATCCAGGAGTTACCACCACCAAAGAACAAGAAGGACGTGATGAGTTTCTTGGGATGTGTCAATTACATCAGTCGTTTCATAGCACAGTCCACGGTGATATGTGAACCAATTTTCAAAATGTTAAGGAAGGATTCCGCAAACAGCTGGACTGAGGATTGTCAAAAGGATTTTGACAAAATCAAGGAGTACTTGTCCACACCACCAGTCCTAGTCCCGCCAGAACCTAGTAGGCCACTACTGTTCTATCTTTCCATATTAGATGGGGCTTTCGGTTGTGTTCTGGGACAACATGACGAGACAGGGAGAAAGGAGCAAGCCATTTATTATCTGAGCAAGAAGTTCCTCTTTGCTGGAATGCACCTCCTGTGCTCTAACATGGATAGCTCAGAAATTGAGGCACTACTTCTGTGCCTATACCACGCATCTCATCTCAAGGATGGATCCCCTAAAGTACATCTTTCAGAAGCCTATGCCTACCGGGAAGCTGGCCAAATGGAAAATATTTTTGAGTGAGTTCGATATCATCTATGTAACTCACAAAGCAGTCGAGGGACAAGCATTGGTAGATCATCTTGCCGAAAATCCTGTAGGAGGAGAATACGAACCACTAAAAACGTATTTTCCTAACGAAGAGGTGACGTTCGTAAGAGAAGATATTGTTGAAGCCTACGACGGTTGGAGATTATTTTTTGATGGAGCTGCAAATTTTAAGGGAGTCGGTATCGGAGTCATATTGGTATCAAAAACCGGTCAACACTACCCGGTGTCTGCAAAACTCAGATTCCCATGCACCAATAATATGGCTGAGTATGAAGCCTGCATATTAGGGCTCAATTTGGCTGTTGATATGAATGTTCAGGAATTTCTTGTAATTGGTGACTCAGACCTGCTGGTGCACCAGGTACAAGGAGAATGGGCTACAAAGAATACCAAAATACTACCATATCTACATCACGTACAAAAGATGATGAAGAGGTTCACAAAGATAGATTTCCGGCATGTCCCCAGAATCCAGAATGAATTTGCAGATGCATTGGCCACTTTGTCCTCCATGATACAACATCCGGATGAGAATTTCATCGATCCCATTCCGGTAAGAATCCATAATCAACCTGCGTATTTTTCTCATGTTGAAGAAGAAACGGAAGGAAATCCATGGTTCCACGATATCAAGGAATATCTGGCAAAAAGAGAATACCCAAAGCTTGCAAGCCATACTCAGAAGTGCACAATTTGGATGTTGTCCACCCATTTCTTCCAAAGCGGAGGAATTTTGTATAGAAGAACTCATGATCTAGTACTGTTACGGTGTGTTGACGCTAAAGAGGCTTCCAAATTACTTGAAGAAATACATGTCGGAACCTGCGGCCTACATATGAACGATTTTGTCTTAGCCAAGAAAATACTCAGGGCCGGATATTTTTGGATGACTATGAAAATGGACTGCATCCGGTATGTTCAAAAATGCCATCAGTGCCAGATACATGCGGATATGATACTGCTGCCATCGAACAAGCTCAATGTGACAAGTGCACCTTGGCGTTTTGCTGCTTGGGGAATGGATGTCATTGGTCAAATCGAACCCACTGCTTCGAATGGCCATAGGTTCATTTTAGTGGCCATTGATTACTTCACAAAATGGGTAGAAGTTGCATCCAATCAAGTTGTAACCAAGAAAGTTGTCACAAATTTTGTCAGAGATCGTATTGTTTGTCGATTCGGAGTTCCAGAATCCAGCATCACTGACAATGCCGCCAATCTCAATAGTGATCTGATGAAAGCTATGTGTGAAACCTTCAAAATCAAGCACAAGAATTCCACAGCATACATGCCTCAAATGAATGGAGTCGCGAAGGCTGCCAACAAGAACATCAAAATGATATTAAGGAAGATGGTAGAGAATCACAAGCAATGGCACAAGAAGTTATTTGCCTTATTGGGATATCGTACCACAGTCCGCACATCAACCGGGGCAACTCCTTATTTGCTGGTCTACGGTACTGAAGTCGTCATCCCCGCCGAGGTATAAATTCCTTCTTTGAGGATTATACAAGAAGCCGGACTCAATGATGCAGAATGGATAAGGAGCACTTATGAGCAATTAGCCCTCATAGATGGAAAAAGAATGAATGTAGTATGTCATGGTCAGCTTTATCGGAACAGAATGTCCAGAGCTTTCAATAAGAGGATCAAACCTAGACAGTTTACACCGGGAAACTGGTGTTGAAACGGATCATTCCACATCAAGAAGAAGCCAAAGGGAAATTCTCACCCAACTGCAAGGTACTTACATGGTTCACAGTGTACTGGCAGGAGGAGCACTCATACTCGAAGATATGGACGGAGAACTTTGGCCGAAGCCCATCAATTCAGATGCAGTCAAAAGATACTATGTGTAAATCTATTTGCATTTCTTCATATGATGTATTGAACTACGCTTGACCCAATTCCCATTTAAGAGGGGATACGTAGGTAGCCCTGTGGGTTCGGTCACAATTTAATAAAATTTCCATTTTTCCCCAGAATCGGAAACTGGGGCAGAATTTTGAGGAGGGCCCTCAAAATTTCGAAGCAAGTTTAGCCAACGGCACTACATACGAAACAGCCAGAAGATCATTTAGATAACTGGGCCTGAATTTTGAGAAGGACCCTCAAAATTCTATGGCAAGGAGGTTGCAATGTCTTTGATAACGTCACAGTCACTGGTCCATCTAGTTGATTTCCTAATTTGCATATTACTATGTTTTGAAAACCATACACGTATACTTTTCGAAAAACTTTATTTTTTAGCCAAGTGCTACCCATGGTAACTCGAACACGAATCCTCGGGCAAAGTGGAGCAGAGCAAGCAGACAAAGGCACGAACCAACCTCCCACGTAAAACTCATAAATTTTCTTTGGATGCAGGAATAGGTCATAACCATAAGCATCGTCACAACAACAGAATTGCCAGACATAAACATATCTCCAACTAAGAATACTTCACTTTTACTCTTACATTTGCATGAGACTAAGCGCTATCTCAAACTTTGCATGAGGCTAAGCTCTGCCTCTTTATTTGCATAAGGCTAAGCATTGCATTAAATTTACATGAGACTAAGCATTGTCTCAAATATGTGCATGAGGCTAATCCCTACCTCCATATCTGCATAAGGCTAAGCATTGCCTTCTCCCTGCGTGAGACTAAGCACTGTCTTAAATACGTACATGAGGCTAAGCCCTGCCTCCATATTTGCATAAGGCTAAGAATTGCCTTACATTTGCATGAGACTAAGCATTGTCTCAAATCCGTGCATGAGGCTAAGCCCTGCCTCCATATTTGCATAAGGCTAAGAATTGCCTTACATTTGCATGAGACTAAGCATTGTCTCAAATCCGTGCATGAGGCTAAGCCCTGCCTCCATATCTTCATAAGGCTAAGCATTTCCTTCTCGCTACATGAGACTAAGCACTGTCTCAAATATGTGCATGAGGCTAAGCCCTACCTCCATATCTGCATAATGCCAAGCATTTCCCTATATTTGCATGAGACTAAGCACTATCTCGATCCTTGCATGAGGCTAAGACCTTCCTCCATATCTGCATAAGGCTAAGCATTGCCTTCTTCCTGCATGAGACTAAGTGTTGTCTCAAATCCGTGCATGAGGCTAAGCCCTGCCTCCATATTTGCAGAAGGCTAAGCATTGCCTTACATTTGCATGAGACTAAGCACTGTCTCAAATTCGTGCATGAGGCTAAGCCCTGCCTCCATATCTGCATAAGGCTAAGCATTGCCTTCTCGCTACATGAGACTAAGCACTGTCTCAAGTGCATGAAGCTAAGCCCTGCCTCCATATTTGCATAAGGCTAAGAATTGCCTTACATTTGCATGAGACTAAGCACTGTCTCAAATCCATGCATGAGGCTAAGCCCTGCCTCCATATTTGCATAAGGCTAAGAATTGCCTTACATTTGCATGAGACTAAGCACTGTCTCAAATCCATGCATGAGGCTAAGCCCTGCCTCCATATCTTCATAAGGCGAAGCATTTCCTTCTCGCTACATGAGACTAAGCATTGTCTCAAGTGCATGAGGCTAAGCTCTGCCTCCATATATGCATAAGGTTAAGCATTGCCTTCTCCCTGCATGAGACTAAGCACTGTCTCGAATCCATGCATGAGGCTAAGCCCTGCCTCCATATCTGCATAAGGCTAAGCATTTCCCTACATTTGCATGAGACCAAGCACTGTCTCGATCCTTGCATGAGGCGAACCCTTGCCTCCCTATCTACATAAGGCTAAGTATTTCCCTATATTTGCATGAGGCTAAGCACTGTCTCAATTCTTGCATGAGGCTAAGCCCTGCCTCCCTATCTGCATAAGACTAAGCATTGCCTTCTTCTTGCATGGGACTAGGCACTGTCCCAAACCTTGCATGAGACTAAGCATTGTCTCCCTTTGCATAAATGTTGCTCTATTCTAAACCTTGCATTGTTCTTTTCTCTTGGGGCTAAGTTGTTCCCCCAACTCTCCCGCAAGACTAAGCTCTGTCTTGTTATTATCTCTAGCATCATGTCTCTGCATCTCATGGGCTGATATATAGCCAACTTGTCCGAAGGCGTCATAGTCCGAAGGTATCATCCTCATAGCCAGAAAACACCATGCCATGGCCTTAGGATCTCTTAATCTTGCATATCATTATTCAAAGGCATCATGGTTCGGAGGCACCATCTTCATGGCCCGAGAACGTTATTTCATGGCCTGCGAATCCCTTACCGCACATTCATGGCGCGGGACATCATGGTCTAAGGACGCCATCCTCACTGTCCAAATACAATCTCCATAGTCCACAGGAAATTTGCATCATGTTTAAATCTATATGCGCATATTGTGTTTGCAGGTGATCCGGAAGGTAACCGTTATCCTAACGTGAGCAATATTCGCTCTGGTTTCCATTCAACGTTCATATCCTTCAAATTATTTCAAACATAACCAACTATTGTCTGTTACCCATTCCCATCTAATAACCGTTCAAGTATCCATAATCCATTCACCATCTCAATATTGTTCAGTCGAGAATATCTTGTTCGTTCCTACAATACCTCTGTCGGCTTATTCCACCGTTGTATCTAGAACTACACACGGCTTGATTCTTGTAAGACCAAGGATATGTAGGCAGCTCAGAAGCTAGAATGCTGTCTATATCTTTCAAATCACCCCATTCGGTCAAAATCGATCATCATTTCTTTACCCGACAACTCTTTCATCCTTCCTAGGTAAAGATGGGCAGTTGTTGATACCCAATGTTTCCCTCATATATTTCAAATATACATATATACTTTTGAAATAGCGCGTGTGCATCATCATTTGACTCATAAACACATACAAGTATTTTTCCTAATTTTTCTATAATTTTAAAGATTTTTTAATCAATTTATTCCCATATTTTATTAGATAAATAATCATTAATTGCGTCAAAAATTATTTTATGATGAGTTTATCATCTAACTTCGTCATTTATATCCATACTAGGTTTTAAATATTTTTTGGTGCATTTATAATTACATTTGTATTTTTAAGGTTAAAATTGCACAATTTACAATAATAGCCCATATATACTTATAATCACTTTATTTATGCAAAAAATAACTTATTATATTTTTATAGTACTAAATAATTGTTATTAACCATTTTTATGCACAAATAATATTTTTACTATTTTATTTATCATTTTTACGAATTATTTTATTAATTAAAAATAGGTATTTAACTAATCGCCCTAAATTCCTCCTATCGGACCTAGGCTACCCAAACCCAATCCAACACCTAAAATGCCTAACCCAATAACCCCAGCCCAAAACCAATGACCCAATTACTCTAACCCGATCGCGACCCATTCAACTAAACCACCCCACTCCTATTTTAAATCCTGGCCGTTGATATCCTAAGATCAACACCCCCCTGTTAACCTACTCTTTTAATATTAGCCCCTAACCCTAATTTCCCTCATTCCCTCTCACCCGCCGTCATTGAATCCTCTCAATCTCTCACCCTCTGAAGAACCTTAACCCTAGTCGTCACACCCCAAATCCCCTATCCTAATCCCTCTTCTAATGGTATTCCCTTCCTATTTACTTACCATATCTGTATATTTTCGTTACTGGTTGATTCTCTATGGTATTACTTAGTACATTGCTAAACATGGCAAGTACTACCACTCTAATTCTGTCTGATTGGCTCTCATTTTCTTGAATCTAGACGATATTCTGTCAACACACGTTTATTCTACCGTGTGAGTCTAATTATGTCTATATTTTTGATGATTTTGATTTACCCTAAAACTAGGATTTACAGATTTTCTTCAAATCGAACCAAAATTGGTTCGAGTCCTTGATTTTGGGTGTTTTCTTGTCTATGTTCGTCATATTATGTGTGAATTTGACTTTCCTAGTTTAGATTCTGTCGATTTCTTTTCACTTTACTTAAGAGCTAGAATCTTTTAGATCTTGTTTGCTTAATCATCTCGACTCACTGATTTTGGTGCTACTTGTGTCTCTATTCATTGTGTGTATGAAAATTCTGTCAGTAATTTTGTTTTCCTAAAATAAGGGTTTAATTATTTAATTTCCCCTAAATCTGATTTTATTTGAATTTGCATGATTGATATTGCCTTATTTGTGTTTGATTCACACTTTTCCTTCCTTATTTTCTCAATCTCTGTCACTATATAAACCCTTCCACTTTCCCCTTTAAGACACACCTAGAATCACTACAATCTCACTAAAAACTTAAGATTTGCTCTGTGGTTGCTTTGTTATCTCGTTCTATCTCTGGTTCTTGGACGGCTGAAAGCCAAGGCCGGAAATTTTGGGGTTCTCACTATTGTGGTGTTATTCTTGCTTTCTCGCTTAACTTGTGAGTTCCATACCTTTGCCATTTCATTCTTATGTATCTATGACTTATGCCTATGATCCAGTGTGCTTAAGTTTATTTTTTTTTAGCATGATTCTTTCAATTTTACGTTTGCTTAAGTCTCTTTAGTTCTCTAGTTAATGTTGTTACTTCCAAGATTGTTCATGCTTGTTTTAAATTATATGAATCCTCTTAAGTGTTAGCTTGATACCTTCTAAATTGCTTCCTGTATGCAGCTTTGTCAGTTTTGCACTTGCCTTGAATTTTTTAGTAATCTCTCATGTAACAACTAGTTCACTTGTTCTGAATCTTTGCAATGCTTACCTTGATTGTGCTCGAATCAATGTTAAGGCTTTTATGTCACTTATAATGTGTCTCTTAGCATGTCTCTAGTTCATTTGATTCCAAGCTCTTTCGAGTGATTGCTTAACTCTAGGATACTTATCAGATTTATGTTTTCCTACCATGTCTAAATACTGTTCGTTTCCTGATGTGAGTAAATATAGCTTGTTCTTAATACCAGCATGTACACTTAGCCTAATCAGATCTTTCATGCTTTAACTTATTAAGTATTATGCATTTGTGCATGAAGAACTTTATAAATCTTGCCAACTTGTTTTTCTAACTCTTTCAAAGTAATTCTGCCTATGTCTCTAAGTCTTGCTGACCTTTTCGATCAACTGCTCTGTGTTTTGTGAACTATGCTATGTTTGCTTCCTAAAATCAAGAACGTCTTTTAAAATTATGTCCCTCAGCAATTGCCTACCTTTTTTATGTGTTGCATACGCTATCCTGAATACCCATCCTTAGGAAATTTAGGTTCTACCATTGATCTCCCCAGTGTGAGCACTGCTCAGGGTCCATGTGAGACCCTTTTGAACTCTGACACATTGGGGTTTGGTTTCTAATATCTCTTGAATTGTTTCTAATCATTTTCTCTAGTGTGAGCACTACCCTGGGTTCTTGAAGCCCTTGGGAACTCTGACACACTAGAGACTTGGGTTCTGTGTGCTATGGGTGAATCATTCACCACTTGTGACCATGAATATGAGCCTTGGAGTTGTTATGGGCTAAAGGCATGGGTTGTCCAGGTGTACTTGGGCCTGTTGTAGGTTCTCTATAGTTTTACTTTTGTAATTTATTCATTAACCTGGTCTGTAATAATTTTGTAATAACAATTCTGGGTATTTAGTAAAATTGAGAGGGGGTTCTTATTTTCTTTTGCAAAGTTGGGTCGAAATCCTGCCTATAGGTTCTCTATTGTGTTGTTGATTCTGCCTATAAGATCTATACTGTGTCGATTCTGCCTCTAAGTCCTACATTGTGTTGTTGAAGTTACATGCTAGAAATCTTGCCTATAGGATTAATGCTATTATATGTTAGAAATCATGTTTTTAGGTGTATTAATTTGTCAAAGCAATTATATGTTAGCGACTTAGCGACCATTCCCATAGGAACAATACTTGGCTTAATGGTTTTTTGGTCCAATGTGTGTAAATTCCTACTTGTACACTATCCAGATTATAGAAATCATGCCTATAGAGTCAAAATCAGTTCAACCGTAGAAATCATGCTTATAGGGTTAAAAACAGTTTAATTGTAGAATCTGGCCTATAGGGTTTTTAAATCAGTTTAATTGTAGAAATCATGCTTATCGGGTTTAAAATCTGTTTAATTATCATCCCACTCATCTCTTTAAAAATATGCAATATTGTATCATCACTAGAAACCATGCATATAGGACTCGATTAACTAATTTTGAATATGCTTCTGTGATTATCATTGTCAATCACCTAGACAACATGCCCATAGGATTAAACAAATAATTATGTACATACTCTTGTGACTTACTATTATTTACTATTGTATAAAATGCCCAGATACTATGCTATGCTAAAATCAATAGGCAAATATATGTAGGTTCTACTAATCGCACTAAGAAACTAACTTTATACACGACGACATGTTTGCTCGTCCAACATCACATAGATATCCTGCCTATAAGGTTCTGCAATTAATAAATCTGCTAAGGTCAATCAGTTGCGTGCATTTGTTGTTTATATGTGGAGGCTAATTTGAGCCCAATACTTGTCTTTATTTGAAAGTCCTAACTGTTTTTGTATGTCGCTTAGTATTTTTCAGTTTTGAGCAACTTAGGTCGAGTCTAGGACCATCCTAAATAGAGGTCCCAATGCCTCCAGGACCATAGGTAAGGGACGGGTAGTGCACGCATAGGACACGAATTAGAACTGATTAGATCGTTTTAGGTAAAAAAAACTCAAAGATAGTAATCGGGTAGCAGGAGATGATAGTATGTGCCCGATGAATAATATGAGTAACACCCCCGTCTTTGGGGAGTTACGAAGTATTATTTATGCTGCACGGGGTGATCCTATAGGCTAAATATTTTAGGACCCCCTATCCCCATTAAATGTTTCCCTCGCTTTCTTAGACTAATTCACATAAGTTAAGTTCGGTCTGGACCCACCGTTGTGGACCTCGAGGGGTGCCTAACACCTTACCCTCAAGGTAATTTGAGCCCTTACCCGATCTCTAGTGATGCAAACTTGTACAATATGAGTTATTTGCAATAGGTGCCCTAACCCACCTTAATCCGTTAGGTGGCGACTCTCCCAATATCCAACTTTTCCCTTCTCTCAAAAGGAGTTGTGAAATGTCGAAACCCGATTTTGTGAGAAAAACAGGGGCGCGACAACTACACCCAGTTCAAACAAAACCCTTGGAAAAGAACTGCGGTACAAAATAAATCAAGGGGGAATTGTTACACTGCCTTCAAAAGAAATTTTTTGTCTTTTTCTTTCGACTTTACTCCCTCATGAAACCCGTCAAATGATTTCCATCGTCGAAAAAAGTCAAACATTTTAAAAAACTAATGTTTTTTTTTATTTTCTCTAACTACTAAAAAGCACTAAAAAGAAAAAACTAACACCTACAACATACAATTATACCCCACCCCACACTTTAAGTTGTGGCATGTCCCCATGACACACAATTAAAAAGCATAAGGTAAAGGAAACTTCCCTGAATCTCTAGTCGGGGTCTGAATCAAAGTTGGGCTCCATTCCACTAGTCTGAACTAGTGCCCACATCCATATAGACAATATTTTATCAGCCTTCTTGGGGTACACCCCACACTTGTCTTTTTCACTAACAACAGCTTTCTTTTTCACACTTTTCATCTTCCACTCAACACTTGTAGCTAGCTTCTCCTATTTCACCCCATTTGCTACATTCATCTCAAAAGTCACCATCTACTCACCCACTCTAAGCATAAGTTTTCTATTATGTCTAATATATCTCTACCCGTTGCTAAAAATGATCTTCCAAGGATGAGGGGGACCTCCTTGTTCTCCTCCATATTCACCACTATGAAATATATAGAAGATACGAACTTATCCACCCGCACCAAGACATCTTCTACTATCCCCTCGGGTGTTATAGTCGTTTAGTCTGCCAGCTGCAAAGATATGATCACCGACCTTATCTCTCCAATCTTCTCTCCAGTTTCCTATAAATAGACAATGACATTAGGTTAATTGAGGCACTAGAATCACATAAGATTTATCAAAGTTAAGAGTGTCTAAAGATCAAGGTATTGTAAAACTCCCTAGATCTCCACACTTTTGTGGGAGTTTGTTTTGAAATATTGCATTGTAATTCTCTGTGAGTTTGACCACTAAGGTCTCTTCTATCTTCCTATTCTGTATCAGGATCTCCTTCAAGAATTTGGCATAAGCTGTTATTTGTGAGAGAACTTCTGTGAATGGCAAATTTACATTAACATGTCTCAGCATATCTAGAAATCTCTCAATTTGCTTGTCCAACTTTTCTCTTTAGATATTTTGGGGAAAAGGTAGAGCGGGCATGTGCTTGCTTTCTTCATTAGATTCCTACCTTCTTGAAGTTTCCTCCTTTTTCTTTTTCTCAGCTCCTTTCTTGCCTTTCTTCTTCTTGTTGTTGTCATCTTTAATTTTCAGCTGCTCCCCACTTTCTTTTTCAGGTATCACCTCTTGTCGGACTGGAGTGGGATCCTCAACACTTGCTCGTTTCTCAAGGTTACAACATTTACCATTTCTTTGGGATTCTTTTCAGTATCAGCTGGCGGAGTACTTGGGATTCTCTTAGACAATATATTTGCAACTTGTCCCACTTGTCTCTCCAAACTTCGCAGACTTGTCCCAAGTTTTTTAATAGTTGCACCATGAGCATCTAATCTAGCATCTGTCTTGACAATGAAGGACTTCATAAGATCTTCTAACCCAGACTGAATTGGCTGTTGAGGCTGAAACTGCAGCCTCGGGTGATTCACAAAACCAAGAGCTCCTTGAAATCTAGAGTTATTTTGTTGTTATGCATTTGCTATCCCCCCAGATGAACTCCACGAAAAACCGAGGTGCTTATGACCCATTGCATTGAAGTTATAATTTCCCACATCATTAACTTCCTCAGTTGAGGCTTGACACTCATGAGTAGGGTGTCCTCTTCCACATATGTCACATGTTGCATGAGGCTCATTACGTATCGAAGCTAAGGTCAACTTCCTTACGTATCAAAGTTGTACCTGCACAGATATGTTAGCATCAATCTGGTGAACACCAATTGATTTTCTTCTTTCAGCAATCTTAGAGGGCCACTAATTTGCATCTTTAGATAACTCATCTAGAATTGTGACTATATCCTCTGGAGTCTTTCTCATCAACGGGCTTCCAGCTGCATTACTCAATGTTCTCTGTGAGGACGGTGTCAATCCATCCCAAAAGTCCTGGAGTTGCATCCAGAGTTCAATTTCGCTATGTTGACACTTTCGCACTATCTCCTTAAACATTTCTCAAGCTTCAAACACAGTTTTAGTCTCATTCTGGCAGAAGTTATGGATTTCTCTTCTAAACTTGCCCGTTTTAGCTAAGGAGAAATATTTAGAAAGAAATATTATATTCATATTCTCCCATGTTCTAATTGATCCCCGGAGAAAGCTTCGAATCCACTGCTTTGCATCGACTTTAAGTGTGAAGGGGAATGCCCTTAGATAAACTGCATCATGTGACACTCTACTATAGAATGGTGTTCATAATCTCCTCAAATTCCATTAGACGATTGTTTAGATCTTCGTTCTTCTTTCCTCTGAAGATAGCTGTTTTGGAGTGTTTGGAGCAACCCTTGCTTCAACTCAAAACTATTGGTTGCAAGTGGAGGTGGTCTCATACTGGATAAGCCTTGGTTGTAGACTGGTCTAGCATAATCGCCAAGTGGTGTCCCAGCACCGGGAGCTATGTTTCCAAACTGGTCTGGAACCAAAGGCTGATTCTGGGCAATTTTTTGAGCCCTCTCCTCCTCATAAGCAATTTGTGCATCTCTAAGTGCTGCTTCTTTAGCATCCCTCGCAACTTTCTCTCTGAGTTGGGCTGACTCTCTCCCAGCCAAATCAACATTATCATCATCTCCCGCCATATTTTCTTTGGATGATGATTGCCCAACCTTCTCTATTTCCTCGGCGAGATTTATTTCCTTCTTCAAATATCGTAGTTGTTTCTCGATTTCTGGTTCGTATGGTTGCAGTTCTTTTCCAGAAGATCGAGTCATGCACCAATCTAACATGTAGCTTGCGCACAATCAAAGAACACCAAACGTAACAAGAAAAAAATAAAAAAAAAATAGAAAGAAAAATTCTTGAATTAGCACTAAACATTATTTATTGTCAACCCCCAAAAAAGGTGCCAAAATTTGAGGAGCGCAAAACACACACTAGAATATGCTCGCTAGTCGAATATAGTAAATTAAAATATTGTATCCATATGGATTGGAGTTAAACAATATTATTGTAGTTTGTAGCTAGATTAATATCCAAGATGATCAAAAATTGAGGTTTATGTTATAAAAATTAAAATTAACTAAGTGTCTAAACTATTGGCTAGTGACAATCGACGCAAGTAATGAGCAAAGAAGATATCAATTGGGAGAAGATAGGGTTGATAGGATAGGTGCAAGACAAGTGTTTGTGATTTAACTCTAGGTAATTCACTTCTAATGTTAAAGTGAGTCTCTTGAATCCACTTGGTTATTAGTTCAATTTATTAGTAGAAAGTCGCATCTCGATTAAGTCTCAATCTCACAAGATGAACCAATTTTAAGCAGGTGAAGATATGCAAGAATTCGTAGTGGATTGGTCTTTAGGAGAACCTCTCTCAATTATCCTCCTAACTAAGTCTAATCAATAATTCAACTAACCACTTTCGATTACTAAGAAGAATTAATGACTTATCCAAAAAAATATGATGCAAAAATATCACAAGTTATGCCTCTCTTGATTACATGAACAAGTGAAAATAGATGCAACACTTAAAACATCCAAAACGATTCAATACATAAAAACTAGAGTTAATTATCCACAAACAAGTATCAATACACCAAATCCATAACCCTAAATAGAACTACTCCATAGATATGGAGCAATTCATCATAACAATGTTTAAGTTAAGGAAACATAAAACAATCCAAACCCTTGTCTTGAGTGAGAATTGACTTATGAATCTTTGAGATTTTGCTTCTCCACCTCCTCCTTGTCTTCCTTCGGACTAAGATGTGTCAAAAGTCCTTGGGTGACGTGCCATGCGGGGTATTAGTGGGGAAATCCAGAGAGTTGATTTTTGACAAACAGTAGAGAAATGGTCTAGTGCACCGCCCCACGCGTCGCGGCAGTGGGGGATTCTTAGAGTACAGATTTTTCTTGACTTTTTTATATCAAGACGTGGTTTTCGACCCCCAAACACGATCCCAACTTGCTCCCTGTGTATTTTACTCATACTTCAATGCTCCAAATCACTTGAATTCATTACATAACATCTACACAGCTCGGAGTCACTCCTACAAGGCATAAAACATACTATTAGTGCAAAACACTAGCAATTAAAGCTCAAACTCAATTAAAGTGCAGTAAATTGGAGTGTAACAAGCTATTAAACACATGTAATTATAGCCTACCATTAGTGGTAGAAATCGCGTGGAGATTGGAGGGTATGCGGGGTCGTGAGAGACAGGTTAGCGAGGCCAAAAAGCCTCAAGGTACTGGAGGATTTAGTGGTGGCCACGTTGTAGCTACAGCCCATCATATTAGAGGATGTGTGAGCCGTCCATTTCATTCAGCACTTCTAGATTCTAGTGGTACTCCGGCTACTTCTAGGTATCAGGTTGCCCCTTATGAACCACCATTGTCTCGTTCACCTCCTGCATGAGGTGCTTTTAGAGGTCAGTCTAACCGACCAGGACAGGTCCAGTTTTAGCAGCCAGGGCTACACAGGCCAGAATAGTTGAATGATAAGTTCTTGTAACTTATGAAAAAGGTAATCTGAATCAGTATCAATTGTGGCACTTGCGACTTGGTCATATGAGTGACAAGGGATTGTCTTTGTTGAGCAAGAAAAATTTACTGGATGGGTACAAAATATAAGCTTTAAATTTTTTGTGAACACTATATATTTGGGAAATAGACAAGGGTGTAATTCAACAAGAAATAGAGCAAAATATTAGAGACAAGCTAGATTATATACATTCAGACTTGTGTAGTCCAAACAGAGTTATCTCTATGAATGGTGCCATGTATTTTATGACTTTGATTGGGGATTACTCGAATGTTCAGGGTGTATTTTTTGAAATAAAGATGAGGCATTTTTGACATTTGTTAAATGGAAGACGATGATTGAGAGGCGGGCAGAAAGAACAGTTAAGCGTCTTCGAACTGACAATGTGTTGGAAATTTTACAATTTAGAGTTCAATAATTTCTGTAGTATAGAAGACAGAGCGAGTGTTGGCCCAAGTAAAAGGATAGTTTTGAAGATTGACAAAAGAACTCAGGAATGAACCAGGTCCATCACTAAGATACATAGACAAGGGCAGATTCAAGCACGTGAGATGCATGTGAAGGAGATAAACATAATCTGGCAGAATAAATATCTCTTGATCGAAAAGGTTGCATAAATGATAAGGAGAAGGACTTCTTACTCAAAGAGAACATTATCCAAGATAAGAAAGGAGTTAGGAGTTGATATTAACTAGAACTCTTCCACCAAGGAAGAGTAGCATTAGAATTCCAGTTATTTCTTCATCTACTAACTCTATATATTACAGGATGTTCTCACTTTAAAGTGATGCACATACGTAGAAGTTAAACAAGAATTGAGAGCAAAATAGCAAGGCATTTTGCAAGCAATTCGTGTGAGATTCAAGTATGCAAACCTGAAGCTACTTGAACTAGATAGAAGAACCAGTTCCAAGTGTCAATCTTTTATTTTAGTTCAATTGTAGTAGGTGGTTTTATATTGTACCTTTTAGCTTTATCTAGAGGCAATTGTAGTAGGTACTCACAGTGTTCAAGTTAGAGTTAACTTGAAGTTTGTCGTAACAGTTAGAGGTTGTTTGCTACAAGGGATTAGAGTTAGTCCTAGGTTTACGAAAGAGTTTTTGTAAATGCAGTTTTTGGTTCAGTGATTTAGTGAAGAGTTTGGGAAAATACTACTGGGAAGTAGGTCGTGGTTTTTTCACCTTTTGAGCCAGGTGTTTTCCACGTAAAAACCCTTGTGTTCTTTAACTTATGTACTTATTATTCTGCAATGGTAGTGTTAGGAAAAAATAGAAGAACCAGGTCCTTCTATAATATGTGCACGCAAAAAATTGGACACCACACAAATCACCCCCCCCCCCCCCCCCCTCTTTTGTGGTATTGAAGTATAAAACATCAGCGAGACACCTCACTTGTGTCGAAACACCACAACAATAGTGCTGCAGAACGTATAAACATAATGCTTTATGATAGGGCGTGAAGCATGATTTTACACTTATGTGTTACCAAGGTTTTTTGGACTGAAGCAATCAATAGCACTTATTATTTGGTCAATCGATCTCCATCCATAGTTATTGAGCTCAAAACTTCTTTAAGGTATGTCGGACTCTCCTGCTAATTAATCAAATTTGAGGATATTTGATTGTCTTGCGTATGCTCATGTGACGGATGACAAAGTTGAGTCAAGGGAAAAGAAGTGCATATTTCTAGGGTATGCAATTGGAGTGAAATTTTATAGGTTGTGGTTAATTGATCAGCAGACTCGAGTGCATATTTCTAGGGTATGCAATTTGAGTGAAATGTTATAGGTTGTGGTAAACAGATCAGAAGACTCCAGAGTTAATTATCAGTAGGAATGTTATTGATGCGTTTACGGTTTTATAGTTATATGTTTTAATGATTTAACAAACTTCTTGTCTAGAACCAGATAAGGACCTGATGCATACTTGGTACAATTCTTTAGCAATGGACTTAAGATAATTTGAGTTGTGTGACTTTGGACACACAAGAACCAGTTCATGGACTTGATCCTATGGTGTTTCCCTGACAGAAGTACAAAGTCAACTCTACAGTTGGAAAATGACTCCCTACAACTGTGCATGCTACAGTGCAAAAATAGTGTAGCAATCACTTCCCATTGGGAAGGGCCTTGTACCAACCAAGTGTGGACATCATCCTAGTGATGTCATTGAAGTATAATAATAAGGAGAATGTCACAAAACATTCACTTGAACATTTAGTGATATTCTCTCAAGAATTAAAGATCTGATCCAGCATTGAAGTCACAAGTGTGTCTAGAACATGAAGACAACTCCACTAAGGACCAGTTCCATTATGAGTTTATGTGTGTCCTTAGTTGAGTTGTAATCTTGTATTAGCTCTTCATTGCAATTCCTATCTTGATTTCTTAGAAGCTCTATTTTAGGAAACTCAAAAACATAAACCCACCGAGTTTGTGTTGTGACTAGAGTTAGTCATAGGTAGAAGTCTTTGTATCTAGTGAGTTGCAACGTGGCTTGTAGTAGGTGTATTACAAGTTAGTGAGGTTGAAGTCTTTGTAATAGAGTCATTACAAAGTGGTTTGTAACAAGAGTATTGCAAGTTAGTGAAGTTGAAATCCTACGAGTGTAGGTCGTGGTTTTTGTCCCCTTGAGTTGGGATTTTTCCATGTAAAAATCTTGTGTCTTATTTACTTACTATTTTTGTAGTTAGCACTGTGGGAACTGATATAGGACCAGGTCTCTATACAGTTTGGTGGACTCATATAAACTATCATTTTGTATCATAGCAGGTTCTTTCTAAAAGGTTAACACCTAGAAAGGATCTTCATGGCTGCTCCACCAAAATATGAGGAAGGACAATTAACCTACAGGCCTCCTAGATTCAATGGTCAATACTACGGCTGGTGGAAGACTCATATGCATGATTTTATAATGGCATAAGACTTCGAGCTTTTGTGCGTCATTTGTGACAGTCCACATGTTCCAATGAAGAAGGTAGGAGAATCTGGAGTGATGGTGCCAAAAACTAGGAAGGAATACAGCGATATCGACAGAAAAGCTGTTAAGAAGAACTTTCGCGCTAAAAAGATCTTGGTGTGTGGTATAGGACCTGATGAATACAATAGAATCTCAGCTTGTCAATCTGCCAAGGAGATATGGGAAGCATTGCAAATGGCAAATGAAGGAACCACTCGGGTTAAACAGTCCGAGATCGACATGCTCACCACTAAGTATGAGCTTTTCAGGATGAAAGATGATGAGTCTATACAAGATATGCACACAAGATTCACATCTATCATAAATGAGCTACATTCACTTGGAGAAATCATTCCTAGAAACAAGCTCGTGAGGAAGGTTCTTAGCGTGTTACCCAGCTCATGGGAGAGTAAGGTGAACGATATTACTGAAGCCAAAGATCTACAAACTCTAACCATGGATGAGCTGGTTGGAAATCTAAAGACATACGAGATTAAGAGAAAGAAAGATAGTGAAAGAAGAGAACCAAAGCAGGAGAAGAACCTGGTACTCAAGGTTGAAAACAATGAATCAAGTGAGGAAGATAGTGATATGGCCTATCTTACTAAAAGGTTTCAAAAGATAGTTCGAAGAAATGGTGGAATACCAAATAGAGGCAGCTCTAGTAAGCCAAGGAAATATGATCTCTGTCACAAGTGCGGAAATCCAGGACACTTCATCAAATACTTCCCACTTTTGAAGCAGGAGCACTATAAGCTCAACTCTGAGAAAGCAGCAAAAAGAAACCCGGGTCCTGACAAACGTTTCAAACAAAAAAATGCAACTAACAATGTTGTGAAGCAAGCTCTTGCTGCATGGGGAGACTCCTCCAGTGAATCAGAAGAAGAAACTGATGCAAGCTCTTGCTCTTGAGCAAGCTCTTGTTGCATGGGCAGTGGAAAATGAAGCAAAGGACTATGACTCATTATTTGCATTGATGGCTCAGTCTGATGATGATGAAGATGACGACAATGATGAGGTAAATTTCAGGGATGTTCAGAGAAATCTGAAATCCTACTCTCTTAAAGAATTGATGTCATTAGCTAATGTTCTAATTGATGCATATTACAGTCTCGTTAATGATAAGAATGCCTTGACCATAGAGTTAGGAGATTCTGAACAATCTATAGATGACTTGGTGGTCTGTATGGTTGATTTAAAGGAATCAATAGATAATCTTGAAAAGGAAAAAGAAGTTTTGACTAGAAAGATTAATAGTGTAGAAAATGAGAGAGATGATTTGATGGCAGTGGTTGTTGACTTGAAGGAAACCATAGAGAACCTTAGCAAAGAAAAGAATATTCTAGCAGAAAAAGTTACAGCTACTGAGCAAGAAAGGGATGACTTTTTGGTGGTAATCGCAGACCTAGAGGAAACAATCGAGGGACTTAAATTAGAACATAGGCGTGTAAGCATTGAGAAAGGGAAGGAAATAGCTAGTGAGGCACACATTAAGCTTGAAAAAGAATTGGATGATGCGAAAACTAGTCTATGTGGTGAGCTTGAGAAAAATAGGCAACTTCAAGCAGACTTTGAGAAAGTAAGAAATGATCTTTAGAAATCCCTTAAGTGGACTTGGTCCTCAGATGTTGTTACTTCCATGTACTTCAAAAATGGTGGAAACAGGCAGGGAATAGGATTCCAAAAGGAAAAAATCTCTTACAACCCTCACAGCAAGTACGTCATTGTGCCTGACATCTGGCTTTGTACCCACTGTGGGAACAATGGACACTTCAAGGAAAATTGCCAGGCTAGAGTTCAATCTGTTCAGAAAAATAAAGTGTTTGCTGAAAAGGTGACTACTAAAAGGGGACCAGATGCCACTCGCAAAAAACGTATTTTACCCGCTTGGACTAGAAAAGCTCTTATCCACCCTTTTCCTCATTACAAGGGACCTAAACTGGTTTAGGTTCCTAAATCTAACCCTTGATTTATATGTGCAGGGAACAGTGAGAGGAAGCGGACTACAATGGATCATGGACAGTGGATGCTCGAAGCACATGGATGGAAACACCATGGATTTCCTCTAACTGAAAGCCCTGCAAGGAGGGAATGTATCCTTTGGAAATGGAAAAAAAGGGCACATTCTCGGTGTCGGAAAGGTTGGAAAGTCTTTTTCACACTCAATTGAGAACGTGTACTATGTGGATGGCCTGAAGTACAGTCTCCTGAGTGTCTCTCAAATCTGTGATAAAGGGAACAAATTAGAGTTCTTGTCTAAAGTGTGCGCAGTTACTAATCTGGTAACTGGTGAAGTGGTTCTAGTAGCCAAAAGATACAATAACATCTATGTTGCTGATTTTGAATCTCTTCAAGCTGGTGATATGAGTTTCCTGAAGGCAGTTGATGATGATGCAGAATTGTGGCATAGAAGATTGGGGCATGCAAGTTTTTCCCTTCTAAATAAGCTGATACGGAAGGACCTGGTTCGTGGTCTGCCAAATTCAAAGTTCAAGGAGCACATGGTATGTGATGCATGTGCTAGAGGAAAACATGTAAAATCATCCTTTAATCCAAAGAAGGATGTTAGCACATCAAAGCCACTTGAACTCCTTCATATGGATTTATGTGGTCCTATGAGAGTGCCAAGCAGGGGTGGAAAGAGATATATCTTTGTGATTGTAGATGACTATTCAAGGTTTACTTGGACACTGCTTCTTAGAACAAAAGATGAGACATTCGAAGTATTTGTGGCATTTGTCAAGAAAATCCAAGTGAAGATGGAACTGAAGGTAGCCTGCATCAGATCTGACCATGGGATAGAATTCGACAATGTCAAGTTTGATGAGTTCTGCAGTGAAAATAGGAGTGCTCACAACTTTTTATCCCCAAGGACTTCACAGCAGAAGAACAGAACTCTAGAAGACATGGCACGGACAATGCTTATTGACAGTGGAATTGCCAAAAATCTCTGAGCAGAGTCAATAAACACTGCATGCTACTTGGTGAAAAGGTGCATGATCAAATCTCTCCTGAACAAAACCCCTTATGAGCTACTCAATGGAAGAAAGCCAAAGATAACTCATTCGAGTAACCTTTTGGATGCAAATGCTATGTCTTCAACAACGGAAAGGATCAGCTTGGGAAGTTTGATGCAAAAAGTGATGAATGAATCTTTCTGGGATACTCCTCTCAAAGCAATCTTACAAAGTCTACAACAAAAGGACACAATGCGTGGAAGAAAGTGTTCATGTGATATTCAATGAGACACATTCATCTGACGGGGAAGGAAATAGGGATGATCAAGACAATGAACCACTATTGGTTCCTGGGGAGATCACTGATGTTTCAAATGGTAAAGCTGATATGATGAGCCAGGTGAAGGAAGCAGGTGAAGACAACGCAACCTCCTCTTCCTCTTCTCAAGAGGAACCCGATACCCAAATCACTACTACTGAAGCTGAAGAAAGAGTAGTAGATGCAGTTCAAAGCACTCCACAAATAGCAGAACGAGGAGTGCAGGGAAACCATTCTGATTTACCCAGTTCCTCTACCAATCAGACTCCAGTCCCAAACTGGAAACACAAAAGCTCTCATCCACTTGATAATATAATCACCCCCTTGAATCAAGAGTCCAGACAAGATCAAAAACCAGAAATTTCCTAGCCTTCTCATCCTTTCTATCCCAAATAGAATCCAAAAATATCAAGGAAGCTTTGAAAGATACAGACTGGATCATGGCTATGCAAGAGGAGCTGCATCAATTTGAAAGAAACAAGGTATGGCATTTGGTACCTAGACCCTCAGACATAACCATCATAACGACTAGGTGGGTATTTAGGAATAAGCTGGATGAACATGGAAACACTACAAGGAACAAAGCAAGCCTTGTTGTCCAAGGCTACTATCAGGAGGAAGGGATTGATTATGATGAGATCTTTTCTCCAGTTGCTTGAATGGAAGCCATTAGGATTCTCATTGCCTTTGCATCCCATATGGAATTCACCTTGTTCCAAATGGATGTAAAAAGTGCTTTCTTAAATGGTTTTCTCAAGGAAGAGGTCTATGTTAAGCAACCTCCAGGTTTTGAATGTCATGAACATCCTGAGTACGTATTCAAATTGGATAAGGCACTCTACAGATTGAAGCATACCCCTCGAGCCTGGTATGAAAGGCTATCCATGTTTCTCCTGGAAAATGGTTTCACAAGAGGAAAAATTGACAATACTCTATTTTTGAAGAAACGGGGAAGGAACCTGCTCATTGTTCAGGTATATGTGGATGATATCATATTTGGAGAAACGGCAGATTCATTGTGTGAATAATTTTCTAAACTCATGGGAAGTGAGTTTGAAATAAGTATGATGGAGGAACTGAACTTCTTCTTGGGTATTCAAGTAAAACAGTCCACAAAGGGAACATGTATCAGTCAGCAGAAATACATCAAGGAACTTCTGAAAATGATTGATATGGAAGCATCAAAGGTGATTGACACACCCATTGCTATTGCCACTAAGTTGGACATGGATGAGTTTGGATCACCTGTAAATCAAACAATGTATCGAGGAATCATTGGATCACTACTCTACCTTACTACCAGCAGGCCAGACATCGTGTTTAGTGTGGGCTTATGTGCAAGGTTTCAATCAAATCTTAAGGAATCTCATCTAAAGGCTGCTAAGAGAATTATGAGATATCTTAAGGGTACACAGGACATGGTTCTGTACTACCCTTCAGGTGACAAATTTAACCTTATTGGTTATGTTGATGCTCATTATGCAGGTTATCTGGTGGGCAGGAAAAGCACATCTGGAATGGCTCATTTCCTAGGATCATGTCTCGTCTCATAGGGTACAAGGAAACAAAACTCAGTAGCTCTCTCAACAGATGAAGAAGAATATGTCGTTGTAGCTTCGTGTTGTGCTCATCTACTATGGATCAAACAACAATTGGAGGACTTTGGAGTATACATTGACTGCGTACCTCTTCTATGTGACAACACCAGTGCTCTAAACATGGCCAAGAACCCGGTTCAACATAAGAGAACCAAGCACATTGATGTCAGACATCATTTTCTCAGAGACAATGTGGAAAAAGGGCTTATCTGTATGAGGTTCTGCTGCACAGAAGATCAAATTACTGATATCTTTACCAAAGCTCTAAGCAAGGAGCACTTTGAGAGAAATAGGATGGCACTGGGGTTAATCAAACCTAATTGAGAACATGATTCTCCTCCTATGGCTATGAAAGTCATACTCAGGTAAAATTAGCTAAAGTGTTTTCTGACCAAGCCTAACCCACATCTATACCGTTGCAGGTAGACACGCATGATGATCATAGAAGCTAAAGGTACAGTGTTGAGCTACAAAAGAGAGTTGCAAAAATTTCTTTTTGACAAAAAACAGGTCAGGAACCCGGAGTATGTACCACAAGTTAGTAGTAATGTGTTTTTGTCATGCATATCTCAAAAGATAGCAAAGTTAATTCAACTGCCACATCATACGACTTTTCAAAACTTGTATATCACGTCTTGTCTCTCAAATCCTTTCACCTCTCCTACACGTTACGTATTCCCACAAACCTACCGCCGTTTCATAACCCTTCAGAACTCGTTTCTCTCCCCTTTCATTATTAACTCCTCCTTCCATAAAACCTTCTTACTTCCAGAGTTATGAACAATCACCAATCAATGTATCTTTGCATTCTCTCAGAACTCTCAAACCCTTCTTTCACCATGGCCGATGAACAATCTCCCCTCACTCTTGTCAACAACAATGTTACCACTTCTTCAACTCCCTTAGCGTCACCACCAGAAAACCTTTCCTCTACTACCCCGAATACCAATGTGTCCACGCCTATTTCTTCTTCGTCTCCTGTCTTCCTTACACCTCTGTCTGACACTGGTTCTCTCCCTAGTGGTGAGACTCCCAATGTCCTAGACGCTAACCATGTTTCCCCTCCTCCTTCTGATCAAAACAAGGGGGAATTGGAAAGTGACACTCCTCAAGACTCAGGGGTTTCTCAGGAAGATCCCGATCAGTACTTGAACACCTCCGTCCTGGACTTAGTGGCTCCCATGAAGTCAGCGGAAAAATAGGCAGCAGAAAACATCATGGCTATCGCTGCTGAAAGCCTTATGAGTGAAGGACCCTCATTTCTGCCTGATTCTCAGGGGGAAGAAACTCCATTTTTAGGGGATGAAGGAACCATGGTACTTTTTGAATCTCCAGTTCATGAAAAAGCCTCTGAAAAACCTGATGGAGAATCTGTGTCTCCTCCTGAGGAAACAAGTCAGGAGCATGTCTTCTACACTAAGCCATTGGAGTCCATTCCACCTATTGAGGTACCATTTAACGAGGATGATGAGGATGACATGGTTCTTAGTTCTCTCTTCAAAATAAGAAAGCCCGCAGTCACTCTTGAGCCCTCTTCCAAGCGACCAACTACAAGGTTGTAGAAGAATGAGGCTTTTGAGTCTGCTCTACAGAAAAGTAGAAGGAGCAGCAAGAAAAAGAAAAAGAGGTTAATGAAACAAGGGGAAGTTGTGGTTGATAAAAATGTTCCAGTGGTGGAAATTGATGAGGATGTTGTAGAGGAACCTAGTTCCTTGGTGAAACGGTCTACGAAGGTACAAAAGTCTGTGGTTAGTGCTTCCAAGGAAGTTGTTGAAAAATAAAGTGGAAAGTCTGTACAGAGTGGTGGTCAGTGTAGAAAGGTTGTGGATGGGGAAGATCTGTCTGAATGTGATACATTGGTTGCTTCGACTGGAAAAGGAAAGTCTATGGGAAAATCTAGAAAACGAAAGCGGGAAATTGTGAGAGGACCTGGTTCAATGAAGACAATACCAAGTGACAGTGGACTTGGGTAGGAAAGATTGAGGACTCGGAAAGTATTGTGGGGTCGTATGTTTGACCCGAAAATCTCGGAGATGGTAGGAATGAGGAAAGTTTTGGAGATGGTAGAATTTCAACAATGGGGTCATTTGTTTAAGGAGGATGTGCCTAAGATATATGAAGATGAGGTGCAAAACTTCTATGCAACCCTCTTCACTGTTGCAGGGGACCAGATTTGCGTGCCAGTAAATGGAGTTGACATGGTGATTGATGCTTCTGTGTTAGGGAAAATTCTCCAAGTTCCATGTGAAGGGATGACCTCAATCAAGGGTGCTTGTGGAGCCAACTTTAGTCGTGCTATTGTGAAGGAGTAGGCCATTCAGCATGGGGAACAGGTGCACAAGAAGGCATTGCTTCCTGTGTATCAGCTCCTCTTTGAATTCGTCAACAAAGTTCTTCTTCCCCGTGCTGAGAGGAGGTATATAACCTCTAAGTCTGATATGTACCTCATGGAGGCTCTTGATGAGTTCAAAACCATAAATCTGCCGGCAATTATGATTAAACATATGCCAGTAGGTGGCGAACTTTCAGGATGGGAATCATGGGCTTCCATATGGGTTTCTCCTCACACGAGTCTTCCAGTTCCTTCAAGGTACCTTTGGACAATCCTAGAGTAGGAACCAGAAAGCAAACCTTCTCCAAAACAACTCTGGAAGAATGTGAGTGCATAGCAAAGGTTGGGAGAAGCACTTCGGCGATTTCTCATCTCATCAATGCTCAGAATAGCGCTACTAAATAAATCAAAAGGTTGAAGGCTAGGAATGCCATACTTGAAACTCAGCTTAGTCAGGTTGTTAAAGCCTCTGGATCTGCCAATTCTTCCAATGAAGAAGTTGCTCGTCTGACTAAGGAGAATGTTGATCTTCTACAACAGGTGGAGAACCTGAGGGAGAAACTACTTGAGGAACATATGTCTGCCAATGCGTGCATGGACCTTGTTCTCAAAACCATTGTTGCCCCCTCCTCCAAGGCTTCCTCTTCTAATGCCCCCTAGGATCCTCTCAGTGACCAGTTATTATGTGTTTTGATGTTTGTGGTTGTTATGTTTTTTTTTTGGTTTTTTTTTTTTTTATGATGGTATGTTGGATCTCACTGTTGTTGCTCCCGTTTGAATCAGTCCAAATTAGTCTTTGCTGTAATAGCAAAGACCTATGCTTTTTAAAATTGTTATCAATGAAACAACTCTCTATTTGTTAGTGAAATGCTTGTCTTCCTTCTGCTTCTCTTTTCTATCATGTTGTGTGCACACATGTGGCATGAGTTAGTTGTGTTAGACTTCTTTATGCTTTTTATTTTCCTGCGTGTGTGTTTTTAATGATGCCAAAAGGGGGAAGATATAGAAGTTAACTTGAAAATTGAAGCAGGTGATTAAGGGGGAAGCATAGAGTCAGGGGGAACATATGATGTTCCTGGTACTTTATCTGGTTAAGTCAAGCTCTATAAATGTTTATCAATTTCAAAAGTTTGTCATCATCAAAAAGGGGAAAATTGATGGGTTTATGGTTTTATAGTTATATGTTTTGATGATTTAACAAACTTCTTGTCTAGAACCAGATAAAGGACATGATACATACTTGGTACAATTCTTCAGCAATGGACTTAAGATAATTTGAGCTGTGTGACTTTGGACACACAAGAACCAGATCAGGGATCTGGTCCTCTGGTGTTTCCCTAACAGAAGTACAAAGTCAAATTTACAGCTGGAAAGCGGCTGCAGAAAGTGACTGCCTGCAACTGTGCACGCTACAGTGTAGAAACAGTGTAGCAGTCACTTCCCATTAGGAAGGGCCTTGTACCAACCAAGTGTGGACATCGTCGTAGTGATGTCATTGAAGTATAATAACAAAGAGAATGGCACAAAACATTCACTTGAACATTTAGTGATATTCTCTTAAGCATTAAAGATCTGATCCAGCATTGAAGTCACAAGTGTGTCAAGAACAACAAGACAACTCCACTACGGACCAGTTCCATTATGAGTTTATGTGTGTCCTTAGTTGAGTTGTAATCTTGTATTATCTCTTCATTGTAATTCCTATATTGCTTTCTTAGAAGCTCTGTTTTAGGAAACTCAAAAACATAAACCCACCGAGTTTGTGTTGTGACTAGAGTTAGTCATAGGTAGAAGTCTTTGTATCTAGTGAGTTGCAAAGTGGCTTGTAGTAGGTGTATTACAAGTTAGTGTGGTTGAAGTCTTTGTAATAGAGTCATTATAAAGTGGCTTGTAACAAGAGTATTTCAAGTTAGTGAAGTTGAAATCCTACGAGTGTTGGTCGTGGTTTTTGTCCCCTTGAGTTGGGATTTTTCCACGTAAAAATCTTGTGTCTTATTTACTTACTGTTTTAAAAGTTAGCACTATGGGAACTGATATAGGACCATGTCTCTATACAGTTTGGTGAGCTCATATAAACTATCAGTGATATTCAATGAATCTCCCTCACTAGACAGATAGAGGGAGAAAGCACTAGCAGAAATAGATCGTAGTGTCAGTAACCGTATAGTTTTGAAAATTGAATCTCCGCTAGCTTAGACTAGTCGTTTAGAAGTAAAGGAAGTGGAGGAGGTGCAAAATATTAATAATGAGGATAATGGTTATGCACATATGCAACAACAACATTTTGCAATAGGTAGAGAGAAAAGAGTGACGACCAACCGACCGCAAAGGTTTGCTAACATAGTTAATGTTAATCTTCTTATATACAAATCTCATGGCATTTGCTTGGTTATTGATGTACTCAAGTGTAATAACTAACCAAAAGTTATTTCGAGTGCAGAATCAAATCGATTATTGATGCTATGGCTGAAGAGATTGAGTCTCTTAAAAAATTTAGGTATTGCCTGGACTTGATTGGTATATGTTGTACTCAGTTGAGCCCTTGCGAGGGTTAAGGGCAAGGCAGAGAGACGTTGTTCCTGTTGATGAACCGAATTCAAGTTACGAGGAAGATTTATTAGTTATTTCTTGAGTTTTTTTCTTGTAGTTTTAGGAAAACTCATAATCCTTAGAGGTTTGGGAAAATCATTGTTCGGATAGATTTGGGAAAGGAAAATTTATTATCCTTGTAGGGTTGGGTAAAACCTTTTGTTTGGGACTATTTGGAATCTACGTATAGGGGTTGTAGTTGGGAATATATATATTGTACTGTGTTTTTCTTCTCATTCATAGTGGAAAACTCTTTGTTTATGCCCCGAGAATTAGGTTTAGCCGGACCTCGTTAAATCTGTGTTATTTTATTATTTGTTTTGTGTGTGATTGTGTGCTATTTAACCCGCGATCTTCCGCAACAAGATTAGACCTAAAGGAAACATAGAACGACTTGATTGATTAAAAAAATAAAGAAGAGACGATAGAGGAAACAGGCCTTAGAAGAGAGGTGAAGGATACAGGGACGGACAATAAAGCTCTCAGCTGGGACGGACAATAAGGCTTATCTGAACCAATATAAAGAGTAACAAATAGGAAATACTATGGTATAAAAAGGAATTAAGCGGCCGTTATTCTAGAAATTACTCCACAATATATGTCAGTTTGATGTCATTTGATGGTAGTCTTATGTTCCAGTCTGTGAGTTATGTCAAAATCTACATGGACGAAAGCACGCTCGACTTCAACAAGTTGCTCCAATTTTTCCTGCAGCGTTTCACCAATATTATGTGCCTGGTTCAGGAACATGTCCTCTGGTAGCACTATATCAACCTCCACAAAATAATGTGTGCCAAATGTGTATGCTCTAACAGTATCAATGTGTTTGATCCTTTCATGGTGATTCCATATAAGATATGTTAACTTTGCTAGAAATTCGGGTGGAGCTGTTCTTCCAATAAGTGACCACACATTTTCCATCACTGTCTTTGCCCATGTGCTCATTGTGTAAAGTGCTATCTGAAACACACAACAGAGACTAATAAGATTAATAAAGAGATGCTACTTTAATTTCTTAAACTAAACAAATCGTACTACTTTAAAAAGCTGTTGCAGCATAACTGAATAATAAAGGATGATCAGTTGTCCACAGGAAATGCAAAAACAGACAAGGTATACAAACTAAGAGCTATGTGGTGTTATTCTGAACTCACAATTATAGCTCCAGTAGGATCAATCCACCAGTAGAAACGGATGGCTAAGACTGCTGCCATTAATCCGATTGAGTTGGTAATGACATCAAAGAAATGGTCTTGAGCATAGGCCCTTACAATTTCATTTTTAAATCTTCGACAGTAGATCATAAGCAGAAACTTGACCACGGTGACAGAAACCATAATTCCGATCATCCATTTTTCCTTCTCAGGGTCCATATCAGGACGAGACTGATCATTAAGCATGGAACCAGAAAAACAAATTGAGGTTAAGTGTCAGGCAGATTACAAAATGAAATTCATGTATCATGTTTGACTAATCTTTATTACTCTGTGCTTCATATGTAGTATCAAAACTAGTTGTTTTCAGTTAGAGCACAAACTACGAGTTTATCTTCATACATGGATTAGAGGGCCTATCTTGTGTTACTGCAACTTTCTTTTAGTAGCAATTCAGCTTCTATTTTAGGTCTTTTCCGCATTGTATGACATATTTCATTTATCATAAAAGCTAGTGGTAATATTCAACAATATAAATTGTCCATCAATTTTAAGAAAGGGGTTACTTAGGACAAAGGACTACCATAAACTCTAGTACAAAATAACTTAAAATCAACTGTAGAAGTACAAAATCCGGAGAGAACTCCATACGAATATTGTTAAGAGTCCCACGCTGATTGAGGGCATAAGCTGTAGTCTCTGTATATGGCCCTAGAAGATCCTCATCTCACACGAGTAAACTTTTGTAATACATGCACATATTGCGAAATCACTTGAGCAAAGTGGTAGGTTGAGAAGTTGGGGATTATTAAAAGACCTGGACTGTGTTGAGTTAGATCCAAAATTCATTTTGCTTAACATGGATCATTAAAAGATCAGTTAGGATATTGTGCTCTAAAGTATATTTGAGGAAACGTTCTTCATCAATTTTACAAAACACAATACTCAACCTTGTACCATCTCACACATGACAGTACATCCATCTCATGACACAGCTGAAGAGAACCAAGTTACATACCTTAGTTATGAGTTCTTTACCTGACTCGAACAATATTTGTAATCCTAGGGTCGCCATTACGGATGCAAAAACAACTATACCCTGAAAATATTGCAGCAGATCATTTCAAACAATAAATCATATTAATGTATAGCACACAAGCAATATATTCTGGTTTACGTGCTACCCTTTATATAAGCTGTTAATTCTTGAGGAAACTGTCAGATGGCACAAAGGTATTATGCAGTAAAAGACTCACCACTGGCTGCATTCTCTTCTTTCCAATTGGATAGTGGTACTGGTTTGGCGTCTTCATTGCATGAGAAGTGAACCACAGAATAAATCCAGATAAGAGGTCTAATAGGGAGTCTAAGGTGGATGAAATTACAGCCAGCGATCTGCTGTCAATAGAAGCGTAGACTTTAGCAATGAAAAGAACCATATTTGCTATGTTTGACGCATGAATAGCCATCCTTTCGCTCTTAGCATGTTGCTTCATTTCATCCTGGCATTAATAATCATTGGTAGACAGGAAAAACAACATTATTTGTTGATTCTTATTAACAGAGATTCTGACTGAAAGTCCTAATATACACTCGGGTAATTAACATGGAAAAACATGTTATTGAAGAGGCAGAGATCCTCTCCAAGTTTGATTTGAATGATAGCTTTATGATGAAGAAGAAGAGAAAAAACATAAACACAAGTAGTCTTAGCTGATCCATAAACACATGAATTTCTGAGCGCCAAAGGTGATTGTTTTGGTTGAAGGTGGAAATAACTACATTCATTAATTGTGGCAAGTGAGGAAAAGACCAACCTCAGTTAGATTTCCAGGTAAATAACCACATTCATTAATTGTGTCCATCTCATTGAATCCTTCAAGCAGCCTTTCTTGCTTTTTGTAGTATTCAGCAACTTTTCTCTGATTCCCTATAGTTGATTACAGAGATAAAAATAAAATAAAAATAAAAAAGTGACAAGTTTAATGGCCTAAAACAATGAATTTAGTTATCTGAAACCACCTACTTTAAGCATTATTCTTAAGGGTATGATAGCTTATAACACATCTACTCTTGAATTATGTCCATTTCAAATAAGAGAGCCAGTTTCAGTCCAAGAAAGATAAGTTTTTGAACTATTAGCCTCACCAATCAAAGCATTTGGCCAGGGAACATATAAAAGTAATTAAGAGCAAATTTTGGTCCAACAAAGATGGATTTTGTTGCAGATCACCCTTACAGAGTATCAAGTGAACCTTTATTCCTTAACTGAAAATAAGCAACAACCCATCTATCATATCAGTCGACTCGACCCAATAACTTCTTATCTATAGATAACGCAAGAGAGAACTTATGATCTCGGGGATGGAGAGGGATTTGAACCCCCGGTATTCTATAAATACTTCAGTTTTCAAGATCGACTCTTTCAACCACTCAGACATCCACCCTATCCATCCGCGCGCTGGCAAGTAGTCAGTCCTCAACCTGGTAGTTAAATTATCGGCGCCTTGTTAACTTTTAAGAGAGTAAATATGAAAGAAAAATCTAGAGCTGTAGAGCAAAATCAAACAGGACTAATAACCTGGAACTAAATAGAACACCCAAAACTCTTGAATATCTGGAACACCCTAGTTGTATATGCAAAAGGGAAGCAAATGTGACTAATTTCTTTTACAAGATTACCTTCTCAACAACAAAAACAACAACAACAAAAAGAAAGAAACTTTAGAAGAATGAGATCAAGTATATGATTTGAAGTTATTTGAAACAAAACAATCTTTTTTTCTTTAAATATTTCTACCAAACGACACCATAGTATGAAAAATCAGCAATACAAGCTTCACAATATGTTACATGATCCTGTGCATCCCGCACAATTGTTGTTGGAGACTCGGAGTATTTAAATATTTGAGACTCAACTATTAAAATTCTTGTTTGGCAAGTAATTCTCTTCTCAATGATTCAGAGTCGTAACTCGGGGCATGTCCCACATAACGAAACAAAGTAAAGGATTTGGACATACAACCATGATATCTAGCAAGTTTGATTCATATCTAATCGATTCAAAACTCTCCTGAGCACATTAGCATATTCTGCTCCACTACAATGCTATAGACAAGAATTAAAACTTGAAGTAAAGTACTATTAGAAACAAGATTTGTAATTTCACCCAAAATATCCAACTCCCGACATTCTATATTCAGAAACTAAAGAATTTCTTTGGTAGTTCTAATGAACCACTTGAAAGGAGATAGTATTAACTATCAATAAGTTAGGTAATAGTCATGATCAGAAATAGTAGTTATATATTATAATAATAACACGAGAATACTCAAACATTACAAACTAAAAGGTCAAGGGGGAACTGATTCACTTTTAAAGGCTTCACACATCATAAAGAAAATTAACAAACACTAAAATAAATGTAGAAGGGCACATCTTTGTATACGGTATTTTAACCTTTTTTTTGTGGTCCAAAATAAGTGATTTTTTCAGATTTCATGAATTAATTAATTATTTTTTCCCTATATTGTCCTTAGAGTAAATAGTGTTGGAGTATGTGTTAGGAGTGTTTATGTGAGATAGTAAAGGTTAATATAGTCAATTTCATTGCTAATTAATACTAAAAGGTAGATTTCTTAATCTGTGTGAAAACATCCAAAAAATCACTTATTTTGGACCGGAGGGAGTAACTCTTTAGCTTTAAATTTTCAATTAATGGCAAGTTCTTAGGGTCGTTTGGACATAAAAAAATTTCCATTTTTCCAGAAAAATTTACTTTTTTTTCGAAATCTATCGTTTGTTCATAAAATTTTCAATTTTCACTTGAAAATGCATTTGGAAATTTTCGAAAATTTAAAAAACTCCAAAAAGTTATTTTTCAGTATTTTCACTCAAATTACCCACAAAACTTCAAAGACAACCCAACCTTAATTTTATGTCCAAACACAACTCTAAATTTCAAATACCATTTTCACTTGAAAAAAAAATTCACAATTTTTTGGAATTATACAATTCTTATGTCCAAACGCCTGCTTAATTTAGGGTCAAATTAATTAATATTCAGTGTGAATTTGGACATAGAATTTTAAATCTTTTTGAAATTAAGAGCATGTTTGGACATGAGAATTTTTTCACTTATTTCCGAAGAATTTTCACTTTTTTCATTCCAATTTTCACTTGAAGATGAATTTTGAAATTTTTCGAAATTTTGAAATTTTTCGAAATTTTGAAAAACTCCAAAAAGCTATTTTTCAAATTTTTACGCAAATCAGTGACAACTTCAAAAACAACCCAAAATTATATTAATGTCGAAACACAACAGTAATTTTCAAATACCATTTAACAATTCTTATGTCCAAACGCCCACTAAATTTAAAATATTTAGAAATTACATAAAAAAAATACTATCAATTACCATAGTTAATATTCCGAAATCTTTATAACGAATTTGTAAAATATGTGGTTAAAGAACATATTATTTGACACCCCAGATAATAATAGATTAACATGGAACACAGGAACTAGTCATTACAGGAGTAGTTGAAAAGAAAAGGCTAATGGCATGAGGTGAGGAATTACTGAAAGCTCGTAGGAGACGGAGGAAACTGAAAGATATCAGATCGGAGGAGCGGCGTTGTGGAAGATGGAAGTCAGTTGTGTTGAGCTTCCATGTCGGCCCCAAAGACATGGAGTGGTCAACCACTGCCTGAGCAGCGGGAGACAACAACTCCGTCCTAAAACTGTCGTCCAGTACTGTGACACTATCATTACTACTGCGACTGATTTCCATGTTTAGACGAGTAGCTGCTGCCTGCTTAATTATGAACTTCCTTGGAACTTTGAATACTAGTGTTTATATATACTAGAATAGTTATTAGGAATACGGCGTGAATATGCACAATGGGAATGCAAAGGATTCCGTACCACTCACCCACCGTCCCTCCAATCAAGATTCAAGAAACTTATACTAGTTATACTACTTGCTGTAATATTTGTATTTAAAATCTTATAAGACCCCAAGTACAACCTACAACACATGCCCTACATGCCTACCCCACGCAGCCCCACCCCTACACCCTACAGGTGTTAATCGAGCCGGGCTGACCTACTAACAAGGTTTAAGTTGTTTGCACTTTTAACCATTTCGGTCTATCCCCTTATTAAAATAGCCCCTTCATCCCCTAATAATTGATAAATTATACTTAGCATGTTAATAACTATAAATAACCTCCCTCTTAGTCATTTTTTTCCACAACTTGCTCTCTTTCTCTACTCTAATTCTCTCTCAATTTCCTCTTGATTATTGAATTGCTTATTGCTCTCAAGTTTTCAGTTAATTAACATTTCAAATTTGATCAATTATTTACGGCAGCCACTAAAAATTTACAATTATCAAATAAAGTGTGGTTACAATTTTTGATAGGTTCAAGTTAAATCATGATCCATGCTTTAGAGTGCGTTCGCATGTTTGGGAACACTTTGAGGTGGTAGAAGAATATGAAAAAGCTCGCAAAGTAGAGTGCAAGAAATGAGGTTGAGCCTTTAATGTTCGTCGAAAGTGGGAAGGCACAGCTGGTTTGAGGAGACATATCAAGGGTTGTCTGGAGCGTCCTCCAGAAATTCGTATTTAAATTGATTTGAGACCATTTGTGTTATTTGAATTTGTTAGACTTACTTAAGCTTAATGTGTTAGTTTATAAGACAAGTTAATTTGTAGTATTATTATGCAATGAAGATATGAAATGAAAGCCTTTGAAATTTGATCATTACATATTGGTCTTAATAAATAATTTTATGTAGCCACTTAATTTCAATTTTCAAAATTTAAAATTCAAATTTCAAATTTCAAATTTAAAACTTAAAGTTTAAAAGTTTAGTTTTATGCCTTAAAATACTTATTTTATTATTTTAAAATTTTGCAAACACTTAAGTAATAATTACATTGAACAAGGAAACATAATACACTAAAATAAATTAACCAGGCTCGGTCCGGACCTGTGATGACCCAAAAGGTCATCTTATGTAATTTAAGCTAAATCTGTGTTCCGAGGCTCCGAGAGCCTCCGTTAGTCTCACCTCGATATGCGTGCGCAGCCCGGGCGTGTAGCCGGGAAGCTATTATGTGAAAATTTGATAAAAATGAGTTTTGATAATTAATAAATGAATATAGTTGACTTTGGTCAACATTTCTGGTAAACAGACCGGACCCGTGATTCGACGGTCCCGGAGGGTCCGTAGGAAAATATGGGACTTGGGCATATGCTTGGAATCGAGAGAAATGAATTTTTAAAGAAAAATATTTTCTGAAAATAATAAAAGATTTTGGAAATGAATAGTTATGTGAAAACCGTGTTACCGGGTCCGTATTGTGGTTCCGGAGCCCGGAACAGGTTTATTATATATTATTTGTCTTAT
>ML299699.1:2971-17997 GCA_005239495.1 Nicotiana undulata | reverse complement strand
GGCTTGCCTAACGCCACCGTTAGGCGCCATCACGACCTGGACCGGTTTTGGGTCGTGACAAGCCACCACCAGCCCTATCTCCCAGCAACTTCGACATACACACATACAAACATGGAAAGGAAAAGGGACGCTCTTCATTCTCCAGCTCAAAGAAGCAGCCGTACCCTTGTCTCTTCGCGAAAAACGCTGGAATCTGGCGAATCATTAGCCACCAGTCTTAGATCTCAAATCAGTACGAGATTATGTAACGAAAACGAGATTTGGTTGAGAGATCTGAGTTTAGGATAAGCTTGAAGTTGAGTTCTCGTTAGGTTCGCCGATTGAGGTTACCACCCCCCGTTGAGTTCCGTTCGGGTTCACGTTCGAGTTATCCGGTTCAAAGCTGAGGTCGTTAGTCGTAGTTCCGGTCAGAAATCTCTTCTTCATTGCAGTGGGACATGTACTGCCGATTTATTCATTTGGAGCTTTGTTGATAATCAAATAGAGACAAAATCATTGAGGTTCAGTTCTTATTTCTTATGTATTAATCCGATAATTTCACCATAGTATTATGTTGGTTTATATTGAATTGTTAGGTATTTGTTAGAATTTCATTTTTTTTGTGCTTCGTTTTGTCTTGTTAATATAGCTCGTTGGCTTTTGTTTGATTTCATGATTGGTTGGAAGATGGAGGATCTGTTTTGATGAAATTTAGTGATAAATTAATTGGTTTGAATGGTTCTTGTCTATTTTGTTATGCTCGTTGTTTATTTCTTCAACTGTGGAATTTTCGTTGTTGCAATCTTAGTCCACGCGGGTTATTTGTTTGTTAAATTTCGTGAACTTGCGGAGTTGATTCTCCATCACAGACCAATCTCGAATTGGTCTTAGAAAATAAGTTTTGAATATCGTAGCTTGCTTTAGACGTTATTAATAATTTATTATCGGCTTGACATAACTATGACTTTCAAAATTAAAACCAAGGTATGCGTTCGCGCAACTTTGGACGAGTTTTTTTTATAAAATAATTAAGCGCGACAAATTGTGTACACGTACGTGTGACATGATTTAAGTGCCGATTCTCAAAATTAAAACTGAGGTATGCGTTCGCGCAACTTTGGACGAGTTTTTTTTATAAAGTAATTAAGCGTGACAAATCGTGTACACGTACGCGTGACAAATCGTGTACACGTACGCGTGACATGATTTTTAGCGCATTAATTAAAATGAGTACACGTACGCATGGCTCGTTTCAAGATAATTTCAAATACGAATAATAGAAGCGGTAAATGATAAAGTATACATAGGTCCTAAAACGAGTGATTAAACAGTTTAAGCCAAGTATAAATTACTAAGCGACCGTGCTAAAACCACGGAACTCGGGAATGCCTAACACCTTCTCCCGGGTTAACAAAATTCCTTACTCGGTCTTCTGGTTTCGCAGACTTTAACACAGAGTCAAAACTTCCTCGATTTGGGATTAAAAATAAACCGGTGACTTGGGACACCATAATTATCCCAAGTGGCGACTCTGAATCAATAAATAATCCCAATTCGATTATGTCACTTTAATTGGAAAAACTCCCTTATCCGACCCTTTCGGAAAAAAGGAGGTGTGACACTCCTCACATAGTTTCTTCTTCAATCAGATAATATGTGACATTCTTTTAGCAACAATAAGCATGTCATCAACATATAACAACAAATATACACAAGAACCATCTTCAAGCTTTTTGTAAAACACACAACTATCATATGTACTTTGAGAAAAGGCATTTTGAACCATGAATATAACAAATCTCTTATACCACTGCCTAGGTGAGTGTTTCAGACCATATAAAGATTTCTTACGCAAGCAAACATGATTTTTCTTACTAAGTAATGAATTCCTCATATTGACTTATATAAATCTGATCATCCAACTCACTATGCAAGGATGCAATTTTCACATCTAACTGCTCTAGCTCTAAGTCATGAAGATCCACCAAAGCCAGTAAGACCCTGATAAAGTTATGCTTTACCACTAGAGAGAACACTTCATTGTAATTTATACCCTCCCTATGTGTAAAACCTTTAGCTACTAATCTTGCCTTGTACCTTTATTCTTCAACCCCCTTGATTGCCCTCTTTTCTTTTGGAAATCCATTTTCAACCTAGTACTTTATGTCCTTTTGGAAATGGAACAAGCTTCCATGTCTGATTCTTATGAAGAGACTCAATCCCTTCACCCATAGAACCAGCCCACTGATCTGCTTCTGGACTAGAAATAGCTTCTTTATAGCTATTACGCTCAAGCACGCTAATAATCTTAGCAACTAATAAAGCAAACTCCACAACATTTGCATATCCAGGAAAATTACCATCAACTACGTTTGCAAACCATTGTGGTCGGTTGATCACTCTCTTCTCTCTGAATGTTGCAATGCTATATGGTTGTTGTTGCGCAGGTGAATAAAATTATCATCTTGATAAATATCCCCCCCCCCCCCCTCAACTTTCTCTACTTTAGAACTATTGGGCTACGGTAGTGGAGATTCAATTTCTAGCTCTATGTGATCACTGACATCACGATCTATTTATGTTATTGCCTTATCCTTCTGATTGTCCAGTGAGGTTGATTCATTGAATGTTACGTTCTTACTGATAATTAGCCTTCGAGTCTTTTGGTCTGTGCACCACAACCTATAACCTTTCACTCTAGTGAAATACCCTAGAAATATGCACTTTTTTTGCCTTTGGCTCAAGTTTTTCACCCCTCACATGAGCATAAGCAGGACAACTGAATATCCTTAAATTTGAATAATTAGCAGGCAAACCGGAACATACCTCAAAAGGAGTTTTGAACTCAATAGTTGTGGATGGAGATCTGTTGACCAAATAACAAGCTGCATTAATTGCTTCAACCCAAAAATCCTTGCTAACACATGAGTGTGAAAGCATGCTTCGTGCTCTATCACAAAGCATTCTGTTCATACATTCTGCAACACCATTTTGTTGTGGTTTTCCGACACAAGTGCAGTGTCTCACTATGCCTTCTCTATTGCAGAAATTATTGAACTCAAAATTGCAAAATTCTAACTAATTGTTAGTCTAAAGAAGACGCTTAACTTTTCTTTCCATCTACCTCTCAACCATCGTCTTCCATTTAACAAATATCGGAAATGCCTCATCTTTTGTTTTCAAAAAATACACTCACACCATCCTTGAGTAATCATCAATCAATCATAAAACACATGTCACCACTTTTGAAGGAAACTCTATTTGGATCCCACAATTCTGAATGTATCTAATCTCACTTATCTCTGGTCTTGTGCTCTACCTTCTTTCTGAATTTACCCTTGTCTATTTACCAAACACACAATGCTCACAAAAATTCAAAGAAGCTACAACAGTTTCCCTTTCAGCTACACTGTCCTGAAGATGATACAATTAAGAATACAATTTACCCTTCATGAGTACTATGGAGCCTTTACACACTTTAAGTATTTCATTCTCGAGGTGAAACTTATACCCTTGATCGTCCAAAGTCAAACAAAAAATCAAATTTCTCTTTATCTGAGGAACATGCCAACACTCAATATTTCTAATAATTCCATTGAACATTCTCAGTTTGATGTTACCAATCCCTTCTACTGGTAATGGATTATCATCTTCCATGTAGACAGTCCTACTCATCTGCTTGAAAGTTGCAAACCAATCCTTGTGGGGACACATGTGGAAAGTATCACCAGAATCAAGAACTTAGGAATTTTGCCCTTGATATTGCTAGTGTCAACAATATTGGTCACTATAATTAAAATTATTGCCAGTGTCATAATATTTGCCGAATTATCTATTTTCTGCTTCCCTCTTTTCTCTTTAAGCTGGGACAATCTCTCTTATAGTAACCTTGCTCCCCGCACTCATAACAATTCTGCTTCCTTGCTCTAGACTTCGATCTGGCGGTTGACTTTTTCTTGTTAAAGTCCTTTTCTTGTGTTCTTCCTCTACTCACAAGAGCCCCGCCCTCAATTCGACTGTTTGGAACGCTCTATTTCAACTCTTTAGATTTTAGTGCATTACTAACATCTTCCAATGAAATGTTGTCTTTCCCATATAGCAGCGTATCGACAAAAGTATCATAAGACGGTGGTAAAGAACATAACACAATCGAGGCCTGATCCTCACTCTCAGTTTTGATATCCACGTTTTTCAGGTCCATTATAATTGAGTTAAACAAATCAAGTTCAGTTTTAACAGGTGTACGTTCGTTCATATGGAGATTGTATAACCTCTTTTTTAGGTAGAGTCAGTTTGTCAGTGATTTCTTAGAATACAGATCTTCCAGCTTCTTCTATGTCGTTGCTGCAGAAGTTTCTTCAGTAATTTCTCGAAGAACGCTATCTAAGATTTCACTCAAATCCATCTCCTTCATGTCTACCTTCTTTGTCTCTTTTAGCTCTTTAGGAAAATCCTCATCAATTGCCTTCCATAACCCTTGTACGCCAGGGACAATTTCATCCTAATATTCCATAGACTAAAACTAGAACCCCCGTCAAATTTATCTATTTCGTACTTTGTTGAAGATGATGAAGACATATTAACCCTAGATTATATGTAGAAATCCGAATCTTGCTTTGTTACCAATTATTGTAGAAGACCGTGGGTTAACTAGCACACAATCACACATAAAATAAATAGAGAAGAAAAAATCAACAAGGATGTTCGGCTAAGCATAATCCTCGGGGTAGAAGCAGAGAGAGTTTTTTACTATGAATGGAAAGAAAAACACAATACAATCTATAGAATCTCCAACTATCACCCCTATATATAGAGCACAAATAGTCTCAAACCTATAAAAGAAAAGTTATCCAATTTGACAAGGACAATCGTTTTTTCTTTCCCAAATCTATTAAAATAATAGGTTTTCCCAAATCTATAGGGATTATGATTTTTCTAAAAATACAAGAAAATAATTTAAGCCTGTTATGAAGCAATAAAAGAAGAAGAACAATATTGCAGAGAATGAGGGAGAGAGAATTCTTATTGAATTTTGGGATGATTTACAATGGAATATGACCCTTCTATTTATAGGGAAAGTGCGACTTAGCCACCAAGTAAAATTCCTAAGATCTCTCTAAAATATAGACATTCACCTTAAATAGAATTCTATTTATAACACTCTCCCTTGAATGTCTATTCAGCAAATAATGTGCCTCGTTAAAACCTTAACTAAAATAAAACCCAATGGGAAAAAATTCTAGAAAAGAAAAAAGAGTACATATTTAGAAATACGCCTTTTGGTTGTCTCATTAAAAACCTTGCAAGGAAAACCCAGTGGGACAAAACCTTGTAAGGGAAAAAGAGTGCAACGCGTATTAACTCCCCCTGATGAGAGCATCAATTCACATCCTTGAGTCTTCACATTCCAATTTTGTACACTAGCTTCTTCAAGGTTGACGTCAGTAGGGATTTGATGAATAAATCGTCCATATTAACTTCAATGAATATGTTGTACCTTGAAAATGTTATCACATTATCATGCTTATAGAGAATTAGTAATTAATTCCACGTAACATTTTCTCAAATATTTATCATCTCTCCCCCTCATTTTAGAAAAACTAACTTACTTCCTCAACTTTGGGAACCCATCTTTGTGTGTTATGGTGTTAATCAAAATATACACCGCGCATCAATAACAATAAGATGGAATTATTTGGTTCTTGATCCTGAACCAGTTGTGAGGAAATAATGTAATATACTTTCGTGTATAACGTATATCAAACTGATATAGATAACTTCGTTCTCATAAGCAATAGTTTAGCTATTAAGTGGAGGCACTCAATAAACCAACTGTGATGCAAACCAACTTATCAAGATGAACTATCTTGAATAGAAAATCTGAAAATTATGCTCTAAATTAAATTATTGAGCAAGTTACCTCGCAAACAGTAGGTTGCGGGTCAATAATAATCACACATGTAACCATCTCATAGATGCATCTTATGTGGTATACATGTCAGGTGAATGGACCCATATTTACCTTTTCTATTTCCAGCATTCATCGGATTCAATCCCAATTTCAGTTGGTATAATAATCGCGAGAACAAACAAAATAAGAGAATTCATAAAGAACTTTCTAGTTCTTTAATATTTACCCATGTGAATTCTCTTTCATCTTTGCACATCATACTTAAATTGATATGGCTAAACCAGTTATGCCAACTGAATAAATTATCAATATTGATAAAGTTTAGGTTTATACCATGACGTGTGCAATTATCAATAAACTCCAAATTTATTATGATATGGATTTTTATATCAATAAACATTCACTTGATTGTGGTGTTTTTTTATTTGTGTAGTAAAAACTGAAGAATAAAGTGGGTAACTTTAACATACATATTATCCCGCTACAAGTTGTAGTAATAGAAGATATTAAATCTTTCTTTTATTTATAGTCTCAATATAACCAACCGCTTTCGCGAATTCTTTAGAAACTCAATAAGTTTCTTTGAGACTTACTACAACACAATAAATTGACATGATAATCGATTGTATTCCTCCAAAATAATAATAGTTGTCTCTTCCAGAGCTCTCAATTAATTTGGTACTACCACATATTCATCAACATCCATATGGTGAATATCACTTTTAAAGAGAAAGTTATAAATTATGGTCATTGTCAAAATTATATGCAAGATTTGTTTCTTGCATTACTGTTATCCTTTAGTAATCACATTGCCAGAATATTTTGGCGTACAATAGGTACGTGACCAATGATCATTCATGTCATAATAATGACATTATTTTTTTATTTCACCTCAAACCTCCCTTTTAGAGGTGAGTGTGGTATATTCACTACCACTAACACATTCATATTCTTCCAAGAATGAATATGTATTCATAAATCAGATGTTGTCACATTCACATCATGAATGGACCATAGTCATCTATATGTGCTTTACAAAATCTCATGACAAACAGAGTGAAGGATTATTTTGAGAATCCTTATATTCTCCTTATCATAATGACGACGATTATAATTTCGTCTATTGCCACGTCCACATCCATTGATACCTTTATGGTAATAATTTTATCTTCTTTCAGACTTATCATATACTGCTATCACATTCTCTTAAGGGGAATGAGAATGAAGCAAATTCAATGGGACGAATTTCCACTTCTTTGCCCACAATCATACATGAAATTGATCATGGCATAGAAATTTTACTACTTCGGGTGATTATAATTTCTTGCAAACTCTATTAGAGTTATAATCAAAGTTTATTGTCTTTGCTTGTATTTAAAATCAAATTATAGAATTTCAAGAATTTAAAAGAGAAAATTAAGTAAAATCCTTACCTTAAATCCAGAATTTAATCATGAAGAAAGTTCATGAAACAATTGACAATCATTATGCTCAATCTCAAAGCTTCTACTCAATTAGTTAGAGTCTCGTGCTGATAACGTGTTATGAAACAATAAAAGAAGAAGAACAATATTGCAGAGAAAGAGGAAGAGAGAATTTTTATTGAATTTTGGGATGATTTACAATGGAATATGACCCTTCTATTTATAGGGAAAGTGTGACTTAGTCACCAAATAAAATCCCTAAGATCTTTCTAAAATATAGACATTCACCTTAAATAGAATTCTATTTATAACAAAGCCACAAAATAACAAAAACTAATCACTGATAGCCATTTGGCTTGAGTAATGCACAAAATCCTTTCCTAAACGAAATTTAGAAAGTGAATAACTATAGTTAGACAGCCTTGTAAGAGTTTATAATCTTTTTGTTCTTCCACAATTTAATGAAGTATCCAAATTAAGACCAAAAACCCATTTCCTTTGTTCATATTCTCAAACACAACCACCAAAGCCAATCTCGTATTTCCCGCATAAGGGGGTGCACCATAGGGTCTGGGCAGGAAAAATTATTTGCACCAAATTTATTCCAAACAAACTAATGTAATCTTTAGGGTTACAAATTACAGTGAATTTGAGAATACAACAACATTTAATTATAACGACTCTTTGAATCAAAGTGAATTCAAGAATACAACAACAATTTAATTAATTAAAATGACTGATAAATTCAATCAAAATTGCTATATTATCAATTCAAAGGGGAAAAATGAGTTTAAATTATGTTGATTCAAAAGAATTTAACTTTTATAAAACTAATAAAGAAGGTTATTGATTATCAAACCTAGTAGTACCATGTATAAGAGTTGAAATAGGAGTAGGCCCCTCCATGCATCATGTAACCAGACATAACCGGGCAAATGGACAGTAACACAAAATAACAAATAAAAAATTAACCTCATTAGCATAAATAATAAATTAAGTCACTGAAATTTCCTAAACGACTATATAAAAGATACACATATTATATATTTATTGGTTTAGCATAAACATTAATTTTCTTTCGAGCACGAAACCTACTTACATGACTTGTACATATTTTGCCAATGTTTTGGGGTTGGCAGTGGCGAAGTCAGAATTTCAGTAAGGATGTGTTAATTTTGAACACCTTTTGCGAATGGGCTATGCAAAAGTGTTCAAAATCTATTTTTTGGTCAATAACAAATAATATTTTAGTATAATTTTTGAGCGAAGAATGTTAAGCTGACAACCATTGGCCATACATAATTTCACCCGTGGGTGTTGGTCATAAATTTTGTGCTCAACCCGATCAGCAGAACTGCATGTAGCGTGAAATAAAGGTTGGGGACTTGGACATGTATAACTCCAAGAAGGCAAGAACCATAAGAGAAAAACAAAAGAACAACACCAAATTAGCAGTCTAAAATAATTCACATAATTAAACAAGAGCAATTTCCGTGACTATGCTAATCATATAGTAGCGTGGATCATGACCAATTAAGGCCTACAACCAATTTCAACCGCAGTTCGACTCTGGCACTCTCTGCACATTCTTGGCAACTGTCTTACGTTATTATTTCCTTCATCATTAGCCGGAGCTGCTGTCGCTGCCGCCTGTGTATCATCATCATTCCTTTTATGCTCTGTAACTTGTATTATCTCCGCCTCCTTTCCAATCTTCTTTATTTCCTTTACGAGAAACTCCGGACGTACTGTTCCAACCACTACTAATTTCCTCTCCCCCGTTTTTATGCTCACACAGTCTATACCTATTAATCCAATAACAGTGACAAGTAATTAACGACTCCAAAAAAAATAGGGATTTAAGTTATACTTCCTCCATTTTAATTTATGTGAACATATTACTATTCGAAGAGTCAAACAAAATTTTGTTGATCACATTTCTTGCACATATACTTAATTATATTGAATTATTAACTATTAGACTTGAAATATTTTTTTATGTAAATTTTAAATATATAAACTTTATTTCAAAAGTTTTAAGAATTCTATGCTCGAATTCATACAAAAAATTAGTTAATTTAACCCCCAAAGTTCACTTAAACTAAAACAGAGGGAGTATACATTGTTAGTTTAAAGAAATTTTTATATTATAGTGATTTTAACATGTTATATATTATTTTTATCAAATTACCACTTCATCCTTATCAAAAACTAGTTTCTCGAGACGTGCGTATTTAGATTAGCTGATAATTTTACATAGATAAGCTTTAGGTTGCAGAAGCATTAATTTTTTATGTGCTGAAATTCACTTATAATAAGTAGCTACTTGTTTGGATAGAAATATTAAAATGGGTAATACACAATTGATGTATTTAGTAAAATAATTACTTATAAGTTGTTCCTTTGTTACAATAATTGAAATGGCCTATATTTTTTTTACGTAAATTATATATTTAAATTATATTAAGGGAAAAAAAGGAATGATAAATATGGATAAGAGAGGAAGTTTTATTTGTTGAAAGGTAGTTTGAGAATTTAAAAGAAATAAAAGGATAACATAGTTTATTATGACTTTTGGCTGATATAAGGTTATAAATACTTGGTTTATAAGCACTTTGGTTATTTACCAAACGTGTAAATAAGTCAAAATATGCTTATAAGACAGTTTGGCTCGCTTATTATTAAGCAGACACAAATTTATGATTTGAACTATATGTGTTAACCCTTTAAGGTTTTTCACGTTGAGTCTATTAGGTTTTTAAAATTGTGGATTTAGATCTATTGTTGCAATTAAAAAAAAAAAAAAAAAAATTCACTTACTTAGAGTGTGTAATCAAGTGCTTACTTCCAAGGGTTCAAAAAGTATTTTTGATCTAGAAAGAGAAGTCAAAGGAAAATAGGTTATACAGACATGCTATCTCATCGATCCATCATTACAACCCTCCCAAATATAAAAATAAATTTAATGATACCATGCAATTAAAATTATGGAAAGTTAGCCCCATATGATATGCTCTATTTATCTAGATGCTTCTCAAATAAATTCTCCATTTAATCAAAATAAAATGAGCATCTAGTCACAAAGTCACCCAAAATATATTTGCAAAATTTATTATATTTGATGAGTAAATTCCTATGGTCAGCTTATGAGAATATTCTATCAAAGTTACTTTCGTTTTTTTAGGACAACAAAAACATCCAACTATTGCATTTTAACTCAGAAAATAAATACTAGTATAATTTTTGATAACCCTCCCCCCTCCCCCCAAGGTATCGCATGATTTACTGAATTAATTATATAGATAACATTGAATATAAATTACTCATATAGACTTACAAAAAGTAGTCACGAGATAAGATTATTAGAAATTTGGGTTATGAATTAAATGAGTTTTATCATTAAAAATAAAACATGGTATGTCAAAATGTATAGCATTTATTTTGTGAGTCAAAATGCAATTGTTGAATGATTTTATTGTCCTAAAGGAAACAAAGCTGACATTTATAAGATGTTCTGTGACGAGTCTGAGGAATAAAGATCTAGAAAATAATTTGGTCAAAATTCCATACCAAAATCTCAACAATAAATACAACACAAAATATCTACATTAAATTTATAAAAGTTTACCTGTGGTGTTCCTTACTCCATACTATCATCTAAGACTAAACAAAAAGAAAGTAAGTGTCCAATGTAAGTCGGACCTTTAATAAAAAGGTTTCCTCTTCAACTAATTAAGAAAAAATGATGATGTTTGAAGTTGAGACGGGCAACTCGATAATAAACTTACCAACTTTACTTTAGAGGAAAAATAAAAGTTTTTAGGTCCTTTTACAAAAGAAAGCATTATAGGTCCTTCTGTAAAATAGGAAAGCTTACAGTGAAAATTACTTTTGACTTTGAATTACATTGACTCATTGCATGATTAAAGAGCAACACGTTAATTTTTTACACCAAAGAATTGTGCTTAAATTCAAAGCAATACTAAAATTTTAAGTTTTAATATGCGTAATAATTTTATGTATCAAAATATAAATGGTGATTAACATGAAATTAATTAAATAGATGAGAGGAAAATTAAGCTAAAATAAAAGTTGTAGGAGTATAATAGTGTGTGTGTTTTAAAACTAATAGATGAGAGGAAAATAATAAACTATCCTCCTGCAGTTATTATGTCGACGTCAAAAGTTTTGTGGACAAAGCATATCATTCTAGGTATGAAAGTTAAAAGAGAAGGATATGTGACATAGGTGAGAAAAAATATAAAATACATCAAAAAAAGCTGAAACGAAATATTACAAAAAAGGAAGCATTATTGGTCAAGAATACTCATGTTTTATCTATTGTATAAGGAAATTTTTTTTGAAAGGAAAATCTGTAAAGTCAAATTGAAATATATATATATGTATATGAAAAGAAAAATAATTAAGTTAAAATGATTACCTATAATATTCGAAACGGCAACCATCTGGAAAGTGGATTGATGCTATATATTATGTACCAATTTTTTTGAAAATTCCTTTGGTTGCTTGAAAGTTTACGTCACTGACTCATTGCTCACATTTTAATTTTACAATAGGACATCCAAGTTAGTCTTGGATTATTGAAGAGTTATCATTTGGCAGACATGATAATTAGTTTTCATATATTCAATGTTGGAACAACAATAAAAAATTATCTTTACGGAAGATGAAAGAATAGTAGAAGAAATTATCTTGAATTTTATGGTTATGCTTTAAAAAGGATCTAAAGTTGTAATCTTGTGAAGTGTTGTGATTGTTCGATTGAGATTTGAGGCCTTAGGTTATTTATTGGGACTTTTAGGGTATTCACTTTAGTAATGAGCTTCCTACTTTTAATATAATATAGAGTTTATTTGTAATTACCTAATAAATGACCCCGCTCGAGTTAAAGTTAGAGTTTGAGACTATCACATCTCATTTTATTTATTGGGTTCAAAATATATTATTTGTAGTTTATTAGTTGGTTTTCAAACACATATATAAAATCTGGAAACTATTAAGTTCAGATACATTCGATCTGCCTATTACTTGTTACCTCAGGAAAAATAGATAAATTTAAATATCAAGTTATTACATGGTGAAAATAAGAAAACAATTGTCATTTCTGTTTTTCTCCGTTTTTTCTTTGAGGGTGGGTGAGTCAATTACCTTCACGTTTTGCAATGGCTTGCAGAACGAATTTCTTGCACAGCACACAGTTGAAATTAACTTGCAGAACAGTGGTTCTAATCATAGCTGAATGATTATTACCAAAAACTTTGCACTAGCTATATTCATGGACTTTGAGAGAGAGAGAGAGAGATCGAAAATTGTGGTATCATTCTTAATCTTCTTATTAGATGTGTATATATAAGAAATCTTTTTCAAGAGAGGACTAGTATTAGCGTGGACTATTTATAAGATATATATGGTCGGCCACTTAAAAAGTTTGTCAACTTTCTAAAATTGTAGAGACATAAAAACTAATTAACCACAAATTCTAAGAGAGAACATTATGAGCATGAACCATGACAACATGCATAGCTAATTAGTAATTAGTAGCACCGTGAAATGAAAATAATTTAATATAGCTTTTACAAAGAAGGTATAAATAGAATTTCAACTTAACAATTTTCCTAATATACTCATAATGTTATAAAATAAAATCAGGATTGAAAAATATTGCAACAATTGTAATATTTAATTTCAAGTATTTAAATATTACAATTTTTATGATTCCTCTGATTCTACTTTTCCAATATATATTCAAGGGCCTTTGAGCTTGATCTTGATCATATATTTGTTGTCTCGAACGATGATCTTGAATTCATCTAGCACGAACTTTGATTTGAACTCGTACTTCTTGAATCTTGATTTGTTATTCGTTCTTGAGCTTGAACTTGACTTGATTTGTTCTTCGCTCTTGAGCTTGAACTTGAACTTGATTGCTTGAAGCATGAAACTTGTGGAGGAATTTGTAGTGTTTGATCCACGAGCTGTTTCTTGCTGCTTGTTATAACTTCTGGTCTCTTTTCTGGTTATGAAGACCCCTATTTATAGTTGTGGAAGGGAAGAATTATGATAACAATAAACTCTTTCCAACCAATCAAATTGAAGTGTGACATAACCGCATTTGATTGGCCAGAACATGTCACTTGCACACGTGGTGCGATTTTATTAGCCTTTTAATGTGACTTGACATGCCTTGTTATTTTGACACGTGATATGATCTTATTGGCTCTTCCGCTTGACTTGGCGTGCCACGTCATTTCACGCATGCCACCAAACTGGTTCTATAGGAAGATGATATCTTAGGCCCGATGAAGTGGGCTCATTGCTTGTAGCCCAATTAAATAGGCTAACCCAATGAATTTGGACTTATTTATTAATCCGCATATATTGAAGGAATTTTTACATTCCTATGCCACATAGGAAACCTTATTACCCTCAATGTTTAAGGTTTGACTTAATTACACTTAGTATACCAAATTACCGATTTTATACCATAATTAATTTAGGGTATAATTAATGGGCAGTTTTTTACTCCTTAATTAAAGGTGTCCATATATCCCACGTTTCTCTCTCCCCATAATTCGTAACCAGCCGTTTTCTCCTCCCCTTTCTTCCTCTTCTCCATTCATTCTTCTTCTCATCGTATCAACTTTAGTTGAAAGGCAAGATCACCAGAAAATATTGGTACTGGACAGTGCATACGGTAGGAGCAGCTGGGTGGAATTTTGAGGAGACAACAAACAAGGATGGCAGCTCATGTAAACTTTCAAAATACAAGAGGTTCACCCTATAATGCAACAATGAAATCAGTAGCAATTAGGCATCGAGAATAATTAGAGGCTCTCTTGCTTGTTTTTTGGCGGTTGAGAACAGAAAAATAAGAGGCGGAACTTTGGACCGTTTACGCAAGGAATTTTTTTGTAGAATTTTTGTAGATGAAGAGAAAATTTTGTAGTTATATTAAACGTAGATATTATGATGTTAGAATACAATTTGTCTACAAAAAAGCTACATATTATCTACATTCTGGACACACTCAATGTCGTGATTGTATATAAGTTATCTACAATCTATAATTTAACTACAATTTCTCTACATTTTATCTACAATTTAACTACAATTTATCTATAATTTTCTGCAATTTATCTACAATTTATCTACAATTTTCTGCACTATGTCTTCTTCTTCTTCTTCTTCTTCGAGATTCAATCTGAAATTCAGTCAAAACCAAGTCTAATCTTCACCAAAACCCCTCAAAATTGAGATATAAACTCCAAACCATATTCTCGATTATTTTCAACAACACCCAATCCGAACAAATAATGATTTTTGAAAACCCAAATTTTCCTTCTTCGATCCTTTTTCCTTCCCTCCCTTAAACACAGATTGTAGTTCAATGTAAACTTATTTGCCTGAAATTTGTAGTTTTTTTTCTAGAAATTTTATAGATGAAGAGGAAATTTTATAGGTGATACGATATTGAGATCTGTTTGACTTTGTAGTTTATTTTTAGTTTTTTTGTAGAATTTTTGTAGATGAATAGAAAATTTTGTAGTTATATTAAATGTAGTTATTATGATGTTTAGAATACGATTTGTCTACAAAAAAACTATACATTATCTACATTCTGGATACAATCTACAATTTAACTACAATTTCTCTACATTTTATCTACAATTTAACTATAATTTAACTACAAT
>ML299697.1:27179-97157 GCA_005239495.1 Nicotiana undulata | reverse complement strand
AAATTGGAGAAGAAATTGATAAAAATATGTAAAATTATGGAAAAATGCCAGTTATCATGAAAAGTGATTTTGAAGGCATATATGCAAATTAAAAAAATATTTTGAGACAAAAATTGGGTATCAACAGCTGCCCCTATTTACCGCGGAAGGATGAAAGAGTTGTCGGGTAAAGATATGGTGGCCAATTTTGACCGAGTGAAATAGTTTGAAAAGGTTTAGGCCGCACCCTGGTTTCTGAGCTTCCTACATATCCCTGGTTTTACAGGAATCAGGCCATATGTAGTTCAGGAATCATTGGTGAAGTATACTGATGAAGTTTTACAAGAATGGACGCAAAGCATAGGGTTAGGCGAACAAACGGCTGACGGGAGTAGTTTGGGAGAACTGGAGCGGGACCGCTCCTGCCAGGATGGCTGTGGCTTGCCGGATTACCTGCAAACGAATGATACAAGCATATATTGTGCTTAATTTAAACATGATACAAATTCCCGTTGGACCATGAATGTTGTCTTTGGACGGTTAAGGATGACGTCCTTAGACCATGATGTCCTGGGCCATGAATTGCTTGATGCAGGATTCGCAGGCCATGGAATGATGTTCTCGGGCCATGAGGATGGTGCCTCCGAACCATGATGCCTAATAATGATATACATGATGATAAAAGAGGTCCTTAGGCCATGACATGGTGTTCTCGGGCTATGAAGATGGTGACTCCGAACGATGACGCCTTTGCATATGTTGGCGATATTTCAGCCCATGGAGATGCAATAGTATGTTGCTGACAAGACAGAGCTTAGTCTTGCGAATATAAAGGGCAGAGCTTAGCTCGAGAGAAAAGCGAAGTAAATAGTGCTTGAGACAGCGGTTAGTCTCGAAAAGTAAATTGGAGGCAGAGCTTAGCCTCGAAAGAAAAGTGAAGTAAATAATGCTTGAGACAACGCTTAGTCTCAATGAAAAAGTAGATGGAGACAGTGCTTAGTCTCGGAAGGTAGAAAGGTAGCCTTATGCAAAAATGCAGATGCAGATGGAGACAATGTTTAATCTCGGAAGGCAGAAAGGTAGCCTTATGCAGATGGAGACATCGTTTAGTATCGGAAGGCAGAAAGGTAGCCTCATGCGATATGCGAATGCAGATGGAGACATCGTTTAGTCTCGGAAGGCATAAAGGTAGCCTTATGCAAGATGCGAATGCATATGGAGACAACGATTAGTCTCGGAAGGCAGAAAGGTAGCCTTATGCAAGATGCGAATGCAGAAAGGTAGCCTTATGCAGATGGAGACAGCGTTTAGTCTCGGAAGGCAGAAAGGTAGCCTTATGTAAGATGCGAATGCAGATGGAGACATTGATTAGTCTCGGAAGGCAGAAAGGTAGACTTATGCAAGATGCGAATGCGGATGGAGACAACGTTTAGTCTCGGAAGGTAGAATGGTAGCCTTATGCAAGAAGATAAATGATGGTAGGAATTCTTAGCCGGTGATAGATTGCGATATTGTGATTATTGAGGGTATTGTGAATGTGGGGCATTATTTGTATTGATAATAGACGATGGCAAGTATGATGGTTTTGAGGACTGTGATTTTGAACATGTTTGTCCTTTTGTGTAGACATCGAACTTCGGCCATTGCGGTTGTGATGAAATTTGAGACTTCTCTACGTGTTTGTTCTTTGTGCCTGCATTCACAGAAAAATCGTGAGTTTTGTAAAGGGGAAAGGATAGTTCGTATCCCCGCTGGCTCTGCTTGACTCGTTCGGCTCGATCTGCATTATTAGGGGTAGAATTTGCTAAACAAGTTGTTTCAAGAATAAGTATGCATGATTTTGTAAAAGTATAACATAAACATATAATCTAAAATAGTTTTAGATGAACCGACGACCGCGACACGGTTCGAGACATTGCAACCTCCCTTGCTACGGAATTTTGAGGGTCCTCCTCAAAATTCTGCCCAGTTTGACGGATGGATGCTTCTAACTATTGCTCGTGCGGCGATCAGCTGAAATTGCTTCGGAATTTTGAGGCTCCTCAAAATTCTTCCCCAGTTTCAAACTGCGGGGGGAAATGGAAATTTTATTGAATTGTGACCGAACCCATAGGGCTGCCTACATATTCCCTCTTAAACGGGAATTAGGTCAGGCGTAGTTCAATTTACAACATTGATAGAAGCATAAAGGATTACACGTAATAACGCTTGACTGCATCTGAATTAATTGGTTTTGGCCAAACTTCTCCGTCTATCTCGGCGAGTATAAGTGCCTCTCCTGTCAACACTCGGTTAACCATGTATGGGCCTTGCCAATTTGGAGAGAACTCCCATTTGGCTTCGTCCTGATGTGGGAAAATTTTATTTAACACCAGTTGCCCTGGTGTGAACTGTCTCGGCTTGACTTTCTTGTTGAAGGCTCTGGTCATTCTGTTCTGATAGAGTTGTCCATGACAGACCACATTCATTCTCTTTCCGTCTATGAGGGCTAGTTGCTCATAACGGTTCTTTACCCATTCTGCGTCGCTGAGCTCAGCTTCTTGTATAATTCTTAGAGATGGAATATCAACTTCAGCGGGAATAACAACTTTTGTACCATAAACTAGCATATAGGGAGTTGCCCCTGTTGATGTGCGGACTGTGGTGCGGTACCCCAACAAGGCAAATGATAACTTCTCATGCCACTACTTGTGCCTTTCTATCATCTTCCTTAGTATCTTTTTGATGTTTTTGTTGGCGGCCTCAACAGCTCCATTCATCTGAGGTCGGTAAGCTGTGGAATTCTTGTGTTTGATCTTGAAAGTTTGACACATAGATTTCATCAAGTCACTATTGAGATTGGAACCATTATCGGTGATGATTGACTCTGGAACTCCGAACCGACAAACAATGCGGTCGCGGACAAAGTCGGCCACGAATTTCTTAGTAACTGCTTTGTAGGAGGCTACCTCGACCCATTTAGTGAAGTAATCAATGGCTACTAGAATGAACCTGTGTCCGTTGGAGGCGGAAGGCTCGATTGGTCCAATAACGTCCACGCCCCAGGCGACGAACGGCCATGGAGAGCTTGTTGCATTGAGCTCATTTGGAGGTACCTTTATCATGTCTCCGTGTATCTAACAGCGGTGGCATTTTCGGACATACTGGATGCAATCCGTTTCCATAGTCATCCAAAAGTAACCAGCTCGGAGTATCTTCTTTGCCAGGGCAAAACCGTTCATATGTGGGCCACATGTCCCAACATGAATTTCCTCTAGCAGTTTTGATGCTTCCTTTGCGTCAACACACCTTAATATCCCCAAATCGAGAGTCCTCCTATACATGATTCCTCTGTAATGAAAGAAATTGTTGGATAGTCTTCGAAGTGTGCGTTTCTGAGTGGGATTCGCAAGCTCTAGGTAATCACCTTTTGCCAAATATTCCTTGATGTCATGAAACCAAGGATTTCCGTCTGCTTATTCTTCGACGTGGGCATAGTAAGCTGGCTGATTATGGATTTTCACTGGGATGGGATCGATGAAATTTTTGCCTGGATGCTGAATCATTGAGGACAAAGTAGCCAATGCGTCGGCGAACTCATTCTGGATTCTGGGGACATGCCGGAATTCTATCTTTGTGAACCTCTTTCTCAATTCCCGCACGTGATGCAGATACAACAGTATCTTAGAATTCTTGGTTGCCCACTCTCCTTGTACCTGATGTACGAGTAAGTCTGAATCGCCGATCACTAGCAACTCCTGGAAGTTCATGTCAATGGCCATGTTGAACCCTAAGATGCAGGCCTCATACTCTTCCATATTGTTGGTGTAGGGGAACCTGAGTTTGGCAGATACCGGATAATGCTGACCGGTTTCTGATATTAGGACTGCTCCAATGCCAACTCCCTTGAAATTTGCTGCTCCATCGAAGAACATCCTCCAACCGTCATAGGATTTTGCAATGTCTTCTCCTATGATGATACCTCTTTATGTTTTCAGAGGTTCGTATTCTCCATCCACAGGGTTCTCCGCAAGGTGGTCTACCAGTGCCTGTCCCTTGACTGCCTTCTGAGTTACATAAGCAATGTCGAACTCGCTCAGTAGGATTTGACACTTGGCCAGCTTGCCAGTGGGCATGGGCTTCTGAAAGATGTACTTCAAAGGATCCATCCTTGATATGAGATATATGGTGTAGGCACAAAAATAGTGCCTGAGCTTTTGAGCGACCCAAGTCAAAGCACAACAGGTGCGTTCTAGAAGAGAATACCGCGCCTCATAAGGAGTGAACTTCTTGCTGAGATAGTAAATAGCTTGTTCCTTCCTTCCTGTTTCGTCGCGCTGTCCCAGAACGCAGCCGAAGGCTCCATCTAACACTGCAAGGTAGAGAGTAAAGGTCTACCTGGATCGGGTGGTACTAGGACTGGTGGTGTTGATAGGTATTCCTTTATTCTGTCGAAGGCCTTTTGGCAACCATCGATCCACTTAGTTGCGACGTTCTTCTTTAGCATTTTGAAGATGGGTTCACATATAACTGTAGACTGTGCTATGAATCGATTGATATAGTTAATCCTTCCCAAGAAACTCATCACATCTTTCTTGTTCCTTGGCGGTGGTAGTTCTTGAATGGCCTTAACTTTCGAAGGATCCAATTCTATTCCCCGGCGGCTCACAATAAATCCCAGCAACTTCCCAGCAGGAACCCCGAATGCACACTTTGCGGGGTTCAGCTTCAGATTGTATTTTCGCAACCTATTGAAGAACTTCCTCAAATCTTCTATGTGGTCAGTGGCTTTCTTGGACTTGATGATAACATCATCCACGTATACCTCAATCTCCTTGTGAATCATGGCATGGAAGATGGTGGTCATAGCCCTCATGTAGGTGGCCCCTACATTCTTCAGGCCGAATGGCATCATCTTGTAACAGTACACTCCCCACGGCATAATGAAAGCCATTTTCTCAGCATCTTCCTCATCCATCCAAATCTGGTGATAACTAGCGAAGCAATCCACGAATGATTGTAGTTCATGCTTGGCGCAATTGTCAATCAGGATGTGTATATTTGGCAAAGGGAAGTCGTCTTTCGGACTGGATCGGTTGAGGTCCCGGTAGTCTACACAAACTCTGACCTTCCCGTCCTTCTTCGGCACAAGTACAATGTTGGCTAACCATGTTGGGTATTCAACTACCCTGAGAACCTTGGCGTTGATCTGCTTGGTAACTTCTTCCTTGATTTTCAAACTCATGTCGGGTTTGAACTTTATGAGCTTTTGTTTTACCGGCGGACACATTGGATTGGTTGGAAGTTTGTGAGCCACAATAGATGTACTTAGACCAGTCATGTCATCATACGACCAGGCGAATATATCCCCCTACTCTTTTAGGAATTCTGTGTATTCCTTCTTTTCTGATGGCGACAGGTGAATGCTGATTCGTGTTTCCTTAACGTTTTCTGAATCTCCCAAGTTGACAACTTTGGTCTCATCCAGGTTGGACTTAGGTCTGTTCTCAAAATTCTCAACTTCTTTAACAATCTCGTCTGGTATATCATCTCCCTATAATGTCCGTTTGTTGCGTTGTCTCGTTGCATGTCACAGTCATTGGTTCGTCAAGACAGGTAATAGTAATGCTGTATAGGTAAAGTAATGAGAGAAAATGATAGCAATAAATATTGATTCATAAGAAAATTAAAACGCCTTTGATAGATTGAATAATTGTTTTGAACATTTAAAGATCTCATTGCAGGAATTAAAATGCGAAAAAGAAATCATTTAGTAAAGAAAATAGTGAATAATGCTTGTTTTAGCCTTGCTACCCCGAGGCTCGTCGGGCTTTGGTTGTCTGATGGTCCAGTTCTTGAGGTACGTCCCCCTGCTCACAACCTGTATGGAAGGGCCTTACTCCCCCACCTCCTCGAGAATAACACAACAGTCTATATCACTGTCCTCCAGAAACAAATTCCTCATTGCCGCAAGTGCTTCTTCTTCATCTGACTCATAAATAATGTCGGTCTGCTGGAAAGTCCGCTCTAGATGCGATATTGGCTGCTCCAAAGGGTAGTAAGGACCGCGCCAAGGTGGCGACCAGTCGTTGACATCTTGCCAAGTGTAGTCGTACCCCAGACCAAAAGTGGTGCCATGACTTTTGATCTTGATAGGTTTGGAGATTCCTTGAAGGTTCTTGCCGAGCCCTTTGCCAGGTTCGTACCCATTCCAGTTTAGTATACCCTCGATTTTACTATCCCACCACTTGTCCTTCTCGACGGCATTGACCCGTTCAATGTGGTGGTAAGTTTCTCCACCTAACTTTCTTCTTCCTCCGGTCACTGGAATAGTCTGACGATTGTAAATAGGGTTGCTACCGTCACCATGAATAATCACCTCTTGGTGGTTCCACTCGAACTTCACCGCCTGATGTAGTGTTGAGGCTACGACCCCAGCCGCATGGATCCATGGTCGTCCTAATAACAGATTGTAGGACGCTGGCACATCTATCACTTGGAAGTCAACCTCGAACCAAGTTGGTCCCATTTGCAGGCATAGGCTTATCTCACCAATGGTGGACCTTTGAGATCCATAGAAAGCCTTCACATTGATTGCTCCATACTTTATCTCATGCAACCCTTTACCCAATTTCTTGAGTGTTATCAACGGGCAAATGTTAAGACTGGATCCTCCATCGATCAAGATTCTGGTGATGAAATAATCTTCGCATTGCACAGTGATGTGCAATGCTTTGTTATGGCCCAATCCCTCAGGAGGCAGCTCGTCCTCATGGAAAGTGATCTTGTGACTTTCCAACACCTGGACCACCATATTGGCCATTTCTCCACTAGTGATGTTGTTCGGTACATACGCCTCACTCAACACCTTTAATAGAGCACTTCGGTGCGTCTCGAAATTCTGCATCAAAGAGAGCATGGATATTTGTGCTGGTGTCTTGTTCAACTGGTCGATGACCGAATACTCCTTAGCATGTACTTTCCTCCAAAGGTCATCTGGACCTGTTTCAATAAGGGGAGGACAGTTGGCAACCTGCTTGCTTGACTCGGCCAGATGCTCAAGGGTATTGTTGGCCCAAGAAAGAAAATAGTTTTGAAGATTGACAAAGTAACTCCGAGATGAACCAGGTCCATCACAGGTGACATAGACCAGCAAAGTTAAAGGCACATGAGATGCACATGCATGAATGTGTTCTGGTAAAATTGAGATATCTTCTGATCAAAAAGATTGCAAAAACGAAATTGGAGAAGGACTCCTTATTCAATAAGAACAGAATCTAAGATAAGGAAGGATTTAGGAGTTGAGTTTGACTAGAACTCTTTCACCATGGAAGAGTTGGATTAGGATTCTAGTTAATTCCTTATCTACTAACTCCTATAAATTGCAGATTGTTCTTATGATATGTAGACGCACAAAAGCAGAAATTTATCAAGAATTGAGAGCAAAAATTCGTGAAGAAATTTTGCAAGCAGTTCGAGCCAAATTGGAGAGTGCGAATTTGAAGCTACATACCAGCTAGAAGAACCAGTTCCATCTGTTTATCATTGTGTCTAGTTGGTTGTAGTAGGTGTTTCAATATTGTATCTTATCAGCTTTCTTAAAAGCAAATTATAATAGGTACACATTGTTCAAGTTAGAGTTAACTTGAAGCTTGTAGAAATTAGCTAGAGGCTAGTTGATACAAAGAGGATTAAAGTTAGTCCTAGCATTACAAAAGAGTTTATTTTGTAAGTCCGTTTGGCTCAGAGTTTTAGTGAAGAGTTTGAGAAAATGCTACTGAGGTGTAGGTCGTGGTTTTTTCACCTTTTGAGCCAGGTGTTTTCCACGTAAAAATCTCTATGTTTTTACTTTACTACTTTTATTATTCCGCAAACAACAATAGTTAGAACACCAAAAAGAATCAGATTCTTCCGGTTAGACAGCACTCGGAAAATTGGGTACTTCACAATTAACTTATATAATTGTGTGGTATTGACGTCTAAAACAACAGGTATAGACCCTACCAGTTCTCGTCATACCCTGTGCTGCGACAGATTCCTCAGTTTTGACCTTGCCTTTCCTTCTCGCCTCAGCTGTATAGTCCCAAGGGATAACCTTTGTATAGAAGGGAGGCATGGTTGACATCGCTACTGGAATTGGTGCGGCTATCTTTACTTCAAATGGAACATGTGCCTTGGGTGGCAAGACTGCAACCTCAAATGGTGCGGGTGCATTTGCTAGAGACACGAACTCAACTTCAATCGGCACTGGTGTCCTTCCAGGTGGCGTTGCTTCAAACTCAAGTGGTATAGACATATTCACCTCAGCGTCCTCAGATGGTTGAATCTGGACTATGATCGGGTTGAGAGTGATTACAGGTTTCTTTGGGTCATCGCCCTCTGCGATCAAACCGATTGATCCCTCGGGATCCCAATCATCTTCTATTTCAATCATATGGATACCTCCACCCTTATGGTCTGGAAAAGGATTGTTGCGGACGTTCGGAGCGGGCTCTTTTGCCACAATGATCTTGTTATCAATCAGGGACTGTATCTTGTCTTTCAAAGAGAGACATTCATCAATGGTGTGCCCTTTCATGCCGGAATGGTATGCACATGATTTGTTTGGGTTAAACCACTGAGAAGGGTTCTCAAGGGTGGCAACAGGGATAGGGGTGACATAACCGACAACTTAGTTTCTCATACAGCTGATCAATGGGTTCAGCTATGGCGGTGTACTATTTTGGAGGTCTGCGATCAAAATTAGGCCGAGGTCTAGGGAAGTTTTGACGGGTAGGGGGTGATTGGTAATGAGATGGCTGAGAATTGTAAGTATGGTAAACATGAGCGGGTTGTGAGTATCTTGGTGAAGCAGGTTGATATGTGGGTGGTGGAGATCGGTAGGTGGGTGGTGGAGATTAGTAAGTGGGTGGAGGAGCTTGGTATGAAGGTGAGGGTGCTTGGTAATTCGGGGTTGGCTGGTATGTGAGTGGAGGTGTTGGATAAATTTGGTATTTTAGTGGGGATTTGGCTCTTTGTGCAACCATTACAGCTCCCATGTCCCTTTTCTTAGACACACCACCGGACTATAAAGCCTTGTTTGTAGCTTGCAAGACTTCAAAATTTATGACCATACCGCTCTTAATACCTTCTTCAATTCGCTCCCCTAATTTGATAATGTCGGAGAACTTGTGATTCTCAATTATCATCAACCGTTCATAGTACTGCGGGTCCTGAGCCCGGACAAAGAACTTGTTCATCTGCTCTTCCTCTAAAGCAGGTCTAACTTTAGCAGCCTCGGACCTCCAACGAGTAGCATACTCGCGAAATGTCTCTGTGGGTTTCTTCTTCAAATTCTGGATATAGAACATGTCTGGTGTGTTCTCTGTGTTGAATTTAAATCTGTCCATAAAGTCAGATGCCATACCTACCCAGCTCGACCATTTCTTGGGGTCTTGGCTGATGTACCAAGTCAATGCATCTTCCTTCAAACTCCTCATGAACAGCTTCATGCGGATCCTTTCATCCTTTCCCACGCCAACCAGCTTGTCACAATAAGTCCTCATATGGACCCTTGGATCACCAGTATCGTCAAACATTTCGAACTTTGGAGGTTTGTACCCCTCGGGCGGTTCGACATCAAGTTGTATGCAAAGGTCTTCATAATTCCACCTTTTGATTCCATTGGTTCCTTCAACACCCTGAACTCGGCTGGTCAGCTTCCTAAGTTCCTCGGCCAAGTTCTTGATAAGCAAGTCCTTTTCATCAGACTCGAACGTGTGTGGGATAAGCGAGGTGGAGTGTGGCATGGTCTCCACATAGATAGGATTTTTATAGGCGTGGAAATGGTCCTTTGTGGGGTTCTGAGGTTCTGGGACAAGTAAGGGAGTGTTGTTTGAAGTGTGGCAAGTGTTGCATTGTGTTGGGAGAGTTTGGTTCTTTGGCGGAGTGGTGTGATGGTGAGGTGCAAGATGATTATGTTGTCTTGGGATATTTTGTGGAGGTGTAGGGTTTTGAGCGTTTGGGAAGTTAATGTCTGGGACATTGAGGGAAAATGACAGGTTGGCCAGATTTCAAACCTGATCGAGTTCTTCTTGAAATTTTAGCAGTTTCTGTTCCAGTGGTGACGTGTTCTCATTTAGGACCTGAATACCTCGGCCATCAGTGGCCTCTACCCGTTCAACCATATTTTCTTTCTTGGCGCCGCTGGATTCTTCCATCTTGCTCTTGCCTTTGTTCTTTCCTTTAGGAGGACTAGGAGGAGGAGTAGGTGGAGGGCCCCTGGATCTTGTGAGATAAGATAATGATGCTAGAGTGCACGAACTAACCTTTGGGGAGAGGAATAATAAAGAAAAGAAATAAAACAAAAAGGTATCCAAGTCAGTGATGATTATGAAAAAATATTGCAGTATTTAAACACATAGTGGGGGAATGTAAAGCGCATCCTAATTTGGTAACCTCTTTATGCCCGAGGTAGGCCTAGCGACAAGTTGACTTGGAGAACTTAAAATGCTAAATGCCTCATTTTATTGATAAGAAAATAGACAAATCCCAAAACGACACTAAATAAACGAAAAATAAAAGTCACTAATGGCCATTGGCCTCATTACATTGACAGAGAAAAATAAAGACATTCCTATCTATTTGGTCCCAGAAGGACCTTCCCCAAACTCGACATTCCTGCTTCCCTCGAACAGCTTTCCCAACTCGCGAAGTCCCAGCAACAGGTATGTTCTGGCTAGATATCCTCCTTCAATTCCCTCAGCCCTTTGGCAGTATTTGACCCTTTTGATGAATTTCTCCTCTAGCTCGACTATACCTCGTTCTAAGTATCCCAACCTCTTGTTGGTGCTGATAGCCATGTCTTTCCACTCCTCGATCAACTTCTTGTTAACTTCATGTATTTCGTGGTGCTCATCCTCACATTCACAGATCCTTTTGCGCAACTGGTTGAACTTGACTTGCGCTTTAGACTTTTCATCTATAACCCCGTGACCTCGGATGTATCCTGGCTTGCTCTGATTACCTCGATTATTTTCTAACCAACCAGGATAGAAAGGGGTACAACCGGCATGATACCTATCTGGATCGATGGTGTCCTTCTCAAGTATAATCTTGTAGTGCCACAGGTGCTGGGCTTGGCACTTGTGAGGACTGTCATCATTTTGGAAGTCCGTTCGAAGATGGCTCATTTTGTCGACCCTAGGTATGACTTGATTCCTACCCTCTTGCCTCATAACTCGAAGAGGGACATAAGGGTTTGTCCCCCTTAAACCAATCAGTATCAGAAACAGTGCATCTCGGGATCAGATGATGAACTCATCTGTCGAAAACCACTCAAACATCTATTGAACCTGTTCTTCAGTCAGGTTACCAATGAGCTTGACCCATCCTTCGACATTCTCAGGCTGAGTGAACATGTCAGGGATGTAATTCATTCGCTTCGGGTGATGGAAAGCGATGTGGTCATCCCATATCCTTCGATGAATGTCTTGTGGGTGTTCACCTCTTTGGAGGTGTTCCATGAGCCAAAGTTGAAGTAATAGATTGCAACCTTCGAAATGTCTTGCTCCTTGTTGACACTTCTCCAAGGCCCGATATATGTCTGCAATGATCATAGGCACAATGCTGAAGTCTTGCCCACCAATCCCTTCCACTAGTGTCTTAGTCACCATGGCCAGTCTGGTATGACTTCTCTCCTTCATCATTGGAAACACGATCAAACCCAAAAAGCAGAACATGAAGACGAACACTCTATGATGGATGTGTCCTAGGGAGGTGATAGCAAATTCGTCAGGATAGGTACGGTACGATTTGCTGTGGCCTTACCTCTCGTACAAATAATCAAAGGGTATGTATGATTCCTTCAAGCATACCAGTTTCGCATTCTTCTTCAGACCTATCATCTTGAGGAAACCTTTGCATGTGCGGTTCTCAGGCATCAGCAACCCCGGGGTTTCCCACACTAGGCCAGCCAGTCCTCCTATTTCCTCCAGCAAAGGTGTCATTTCAATGTCCCCAAAGCGGAACACGGACCTTTCGCAATCCCAAAATAAGGTAGCAGCCTCTATTATCATTTTGTTAGGCTGGATTTCTAGGAGAGATGGTAGGTTGCCCAAGTATTTTCTGACGAGAGTTTTGTCACTAGAGTGTAGATCTTCCCACCAATTCAACAGTCTTGGGTGGATATTGGAGACCATGCCGAATCTGGGGACTTCGTGCCTCATGTTTCTGCAAGGCAAATAAGGTTAGGCCCTTACCCCCACCCGACTCTACTATTTAATATCAATAATTAGCATGACGCATTTAGTTCTCCAAATGAATACACAGAACGTGATGATGTCCGTTTGGGTTTAGGGAAACCCGGTGGACTTTGGATAAGGCTATCTTAAAAACTATCGTGCGGACAACACTTTAGCTTAGCTAGGTTTGACCATGATACATGCAACAACATAACAGAGTAAGGTTTCTATGGGGTTTTAGACTGGTACCCTTGAGTGGACAACTCAAGGAGGAAGGCACGGAACCGTCGACTGCACTGCTGATCGACTAGTATAACCGCAAATAAGCCTTTCCGAATTTAGAGGGTAATAACATAGGAAGAGCGCAACCACTCATCAAGCGTTGCTATAGTATTTGTTTGGCACGAGTGGAGTATGAATGTCGAACATAATTATGCAATAATAAGCATTAAAACAAATTGTCATGTATTTGAATGTTAAGAAAGCGGTAACTACAACAGTTATAACTTAAAACAGTTACAAAAGAAAAACAAAGAAATACGTCAGTTTCGTTTTGGGGAAGAGTAAATACTTGAAATAAATAAATAATTAATTGCACGTATAAGGGAAGAGGAAAGGGTTCCAATATTAAACAAAATAAAGGTACGAATTCACAAAACAATTTGAAATGGTAAAAGCCTATAATCCCCAGCAGAGTCGCCATGCTGTCGCGCCCCCCTTTTTCCTCGAGGAGACCGGGTTTCGACATTTTGGGTTGAGACAACTCTTTCCTTTTGGAAAGGGGTTTGCATTTTTTGAGAGTCGTCACCTAACGATTTTAAAGGTGCGTTAGGGCACCTAAAGGGTTTATTTACAACTACGTTGTTAACTAGAGATAGGGTAAGGGATTGAAATTATCCCAAGGGGAAGGTGTTAGGCACCCCTCAGGATCCACAAGTGTGGTTCCCGGCCAAATAGTTTTTTGTGAATTTGTACGATTTAGCAAACAAACAAATAAAGGCTCAAATAAGAGGGGATTTAAGTTCTTAAGCATACAAGGTATTTGAAATAATTAGAGAAGAGCTAAGTTTTGGAAAAGAGTTACAGTCTAAACATGTAAAGTAAAGGATATCTTAGGTTTGTGATAATGTGGATCACATTAATGCAATACCCAGTATGACACTCCTCAAAGAAGGGCTACACGTGGTATTAGCGCATCGGTCATCATATCCATATTCTACCCTTTCCCACCCCGTGAAGGTAACTAAAGCCCGTGTTGGTCACGAACTCTATTGCATGTTGTTACCCACCCCTTCCTATTAGTCCTGGAGGAGGTTAGGACTTCTATCCTAAAAGGGAGGTACTAGGCAGACCCTCAGGTTAGAAAGGTAAAGTTCTAAGGCGACAAATAAAGAACACATAGGACTGCAGTAAATGGGAACATATAGGAGCATGTAAGAGGCTCAAATTTACCTCCGCAAATAATGCACATAACAACACGACTCAAACAAAAGTAAGGACAATATTTAGATTCAGAACCCTACGATATGGTGTTTAAGTGAGTTCAAAAGCTAAACAGACATGCAAGTTTATTTCTATTTACTTAGAAAACCCTAATCAGTTTTACCTACTGATTAAAAGAAACTGTTAAGCATTGAGAAACATATACAAGAAAGGTAGATTCTCAGTTTAATGATTCAACCACCTAAGGCTTGCCTAGACGTGGGAATAAGGCTCAGTAGTTACCCGGATTATTAAAGAAACTGTTTGAGTTGTGTTTCCTAAACGTGTTGTACTTAGAAAAATGCGGAATTAATACAAGTTATGAAAACATAGGGGGGGACTGTTTGTTAGGACTTTCTCATGCATCAATAGTTAACCTAGGCGTTGAATGAGATCCTAAAACATGATGTCTAATATGAACATATAGAGATACAGAATGGTTTGTGCAAAATCTCTAGGCAGGATCTTCTAAATGTATGCAGTAACAGTAGTTGAACATGCTTTCAAAATATGCAGCCAGTATGAGAGTGACATGTTTATTAGTTTTTTACCTAGAACATGGTCTCTACGCATAACATGGTAAAAGCATTGCAGATTTGTTAACACTCGTTTACGGCAGGATCTAGATTACATTTTTTAGAATGCATGAACATAATCTCATAGCAGCATTTTCATTGTTATTACTGAACATGATGTTTTTAAATGACATAACAGTATTGAGGTAAAGTGATGAAAACAGGTTTATGAAATCCTAAAGAGCATGATTTCTAATGCACGATATGCTTTGCACACATTAGTCCTAAGCATGATTTCTATTGCACACATAGGAAATGTAAGCTTAATAGCATGGTTTCTACCCTTTATATCTATAGCTTGCATAGTTATCTCTTTCCCCTTTTCACTATCATCCCCGAGAGTTGTTTACAATAAATTATAACAGACCAAGGATCATGAATTACATAATTGAAATAGAGAAAAATAAGAAGCTATTCTATAGGGAGCCTGCAGATAGGCCCAAGTCCTCCAAAACCTCGTCGCCATATGGTATTTCACAACCTTTTCATACTCCGGGTGTGTCAAAGATCCCTAAGGACCTCACCGGCTCCCGGGCAATGCTCACACCCAGACTTAGTAACCCAGAATTGAACATGTGCAACGTGGAAGCGCCAATCTCAGTGTGTCAGAGTTCAGAGGGTTCTCAGGGGTCCCAAATCAGTGCTCACACTAAGGGGAAGAACTTAAGGGTCTAAGAATAAAGTGAAGTGCAGGAGATGATTTGAAAAGAGTTGAATTAAAAGAGCATTTCTGAAAATAGTTTTATTTGAAATAAGTTTACATACCAGTAAGTAGATGCCTTAGGAAATAGTTTTAAAAAAGGAACAGGGGATGGGGCATTCAGCCAATATCAAACAGTACACAACACATAGAGACAACCACACCAAACAAGGAAGCAGGGATTGGGGACACATAGAAACATATTGGGATACCAGTTGCCATTAGAGGAGTATTAGAGTATCATAGACTGGTATGGAACCTAAACAGTCACATACACAGTTGGTCACTAAGAGTTCATGCCAAGAGATAAATAGAATCAGATTGAGGGGGTACTGGGGAAGAGGACAACATACAATACACATAGTTACACATAGGTTCAAGACAAAGTTCTGGATACAGTATAGAAACTAAGTAACATGTGGTGCATGTTATAGCATAAAGAAGACATAGTAGGATCATGCTGAAGCATGCAAATGGGGAGTAACATGCTGAAGTTAAAGGGAAAAGGTAAAACAACAAGCATACAAACTAGTTGCAAGGAGGACAACAAAACGCTAAGTAAAAGAATATTAGAAATAGAATGAATCGAAATGCCCAAAGAACATGTTGTTTTGAAGCTTAAACATAAATTGAATACATACCAGTTGGAAGATAGCAAGTACAAAATGAAGAGTAGGCAAGTAGAATAACTGGTCTTGGCTTGTAGCCGACTAGTAATAGTAGGTAATAAGAGAGAAGCAGTAGAGAATATGTATGTGAATAAGAGAGCAGTTGAACTGTGTGTGTCCCTTTTGCTAATGGAAGAGCATGTATATATAGTTTGAAAGCAGGTAGCAAATAAGGTAAAAATCAGAGTTCATCAGTAATTATGAGGCTCAGAATCAATAGCAAATAATCAAGGTAAGTACTCCCTTCAGTTAAGGAGTCAATTTCAAACGGTAATAGACATGTGGCAAATAAGGAAAGATACCATATGTGACCTGAATATAACACACAAGGAAATAATTTTATCACATAGAAGTATAGGACAATGTAATGTAGACTAGGTTCCGAAAATATAATTAAGGAAAGTACTAAAAAAAACTGTTTGACAACATGGTCGACCACAAAATAAGGTAAGAAAACATCCTAAAGGTTAACATCAGTAGAGAATATTACGAGAAATCAGCGAATGATCAATCACAGAGATTCAAAGATTCAAAAAATAGACAATAGTACTGATTAACACAAATCAAGCGGAATAAACACATAATAGGAAGAATCAGAAATCCCAATGAGCCAACATAGGGTAAAATCACACAAAATTAGGGATTCCCAAGGGAACATAGCAAGTGATTAAAGGAATTAACAGAACGAACATAATATCATCGGAAGAGGCAAAAACCAGAAACACTCATGATCAAAATAGGGTAAAAATTAAAGAAACTCATAAAGCTCATGAGAAACAAGCACATATACAAATTAAGAGAACATATTATCAGGGACAGACTCAAAAACCCAAGATTAGGACTAAGAAATTTAGGGTTTTAAACATAATAACTTAGAGAAAAGAGGAAAACTTGAATAAACGCTTAAACATAGTAAACTCATAGGATGATACTATAATCAGAAGGAAAATCCATTTTGAAAAAGGGGTCACGAAACCCTAGTTTGAAGACGTAGAGTTGTCGTTAGAAAAAATCGGTGAAATCTTTAAGAAAACAGTAAAGATAACTCAAATGGACTCAGATCTGTTACAGATCTTAGGAGATCCAGAGTTAAAATAAGGGTTTTAGAGAGAGAACCCAAAGAGAGAGAGAGAGAACCGGCCTAGAAACCACAGGTTCCAGCCGGAAAGTAGGAAAATCTTACTGGAGATCGAGCCATGAAGGCCTGAGACAGGACAAAGGTGTGAGAGAGTGAACCCTGGCCTCTTGAAGACTTTAGAGACAGCAACACCGGCATAAGGATCCATGAGAGGCCTGAGCATGGCGAGGACTCCATGGCCTCCGGGGAAGAGGCGGCCGGAGAAGACGAACGGACCTCATCGGAGATGGAGAGACTGGAAGTCTCTAGAGGAGGCTAGAGAGAGAGAGAGAGAGAGAGAGTAAAGAGATGAGCGTCTGAGTGAAATGAGGGACCGAGGGGGGAGGGGTAGGTCATTAGGATCTAAATTAGGTAACAGTCGATCTGGGTCGTTGATCGAAATTGATCAACGACCAGGATTTAATAAGAATTGGGTCGGGCGGATTAGGTATTGGTCCTGGGGGTCTTTGGGCCAATTTTAATAAGGTGGGTTTGGGTTTAATTAGGCTACAATTGAAAATTAAAAATGGTTATTAGTTAAATACCCATAAAAATAGATAAATAATTAATAAGATAGTTAGTAATTATAAAAAGTGAAATTAATGCTAAATAAATGAAATTAAGGTAATTAGATAATATTAAAAAAAATATAAAATGACTAATTATTGGTTTAAATGGTATAAAACGTACAATTAGGCTATACTTGCAAAATTATTGTAATTATAGCTAAATAATTCCACATTGGCTAGTTTGTGAAATAATTAAATTCTAATAGGATTAAAGTGATATATTGAGCTGGAAAATATTTTGAAATTATTTGTAATACAATTTATGCATAATTATTGAATAAAAATACTTAATAAATTGGAGAAGAAATTGATAAAAATATGTAAAATTATGGAAAAATGCCAGTTATCATGAAAAATGATTTTGAAGGCATACATGCAAATTTTAAAAATATTTTGAGACAAAAATTGGGTATCAACAATTGACAAATAAAGTTATTTTCTTTTACACCACCAACAATCACAATCTAAATCTAATGTGACTAAACCAAATCAACATACACATGAAAATACCATCTTTGATTTTAGATCTAACTAAAGTTATTCATGATATAGAAAACTAGAACAATCATTATTTCTGTCTCTTTCTTTACTTGAAAATCATTTGCAGCCTTTATTGGAGCTGGACAAACAGTTAAACCCAAACAATCCTGTAATCTAGAATTCAACATGATTAAATAATAAAAGACAATTATATTCATGCCAATTTATATTCAACAAACTCCAAATCCTGTATTGAGCTGGACAGACAAACACAAGGGAAGACATTCAATAGACACACACATATGTAGATATTAACAGTTTGTCCATCAAGGCACATAAATGGCTAGCAACTAGAAATTCCATAATGTCATAACACTTCAACATTCATTACATTTTTATAGGCTAAAATCAATAATTGGACAACAGCAAGAACAACAGAAAAATAAGCCTAAGCACTACTAGAAATAGGATCAGGTGCAGCTCGACAAAACAGTAGCAAGCAAGCAGAGAATGTAGCTTAAACAAACATTGAACCCAGAACATGAAAAACAACTATTTGATAATGAAGCAAACTATGAAGCCTTTAGTTCTTTCTTTTTTTTGTTTCTTAAATCCCAAAGTGGGTTTTCAGAAATTTTTCTTTTCTAAAATGAAAGTGAAGAACAATGAACTCTCAAATATCAATGTAAAATCAGTGAGGAAAAAAGAATTATGAACTTCAGAGATTTTTCCTCTATCCCATATGTATCTAGAGCCTCCCTTTTTTATAGAATATCACGTGCCTTAAAGGAATGAGTTAAAAAGAATCTACCAACTTTCCCTTAAATTTAGGGACATGACATCTTTCAAAATAGAAGAATGGACAACTGTCCAATTTTTCAGCATCTTTTATCAACAGTTTTGGACAACTGGTTCTTTTCTAGAACCTTCCTAAACAACCACCCAAAAATACTTATTTTTTGCTTTCCAATTAACCCCCTAAAGTTATGTTTACTACACATAGCCACCCCAATTTTGACTCAATTTCTAATTTTCAAATGCCCTAAATTTCCATGTTCCCTTAGCTCTCTCAAGTTTCAATTAAGACATAAAAAAACCATACAGATATGAACAAACATTAACCAACAAAACTATTTAACAAGTAATTTATAAATTATGTAATTAAACTAATTAAACACAATTGCACTAATTGATTATACCATGAACTAATTAAGATAAACATGCAAAGGAGTGTCCTAATCCACTAATAAATTAAACAATTTTAGCAAGTTTTAAGTGCAACTAAAATTAACTAATCACTGAATTCTAGCTTAACTTATTGAACAAACATTAATAAATGACCTAAACTAAACAAATTGGTCAAGCATGTTCTGAAAACAAGAGGAAGAAAGAAAATAGAAGAAGCAAAACAAAAAAATTAAAGAACATAATACCTCTTAAACCTAGAGTAGGAAGCAAAAATGGTTGACTTGTACAGACTCCGGCGCTCTTCGATATGAGCCGAAACTAGTATTAACCGAATGTTCTTGTTGATAACAAACAATTAACACTTCGGGTCGAATCGTTCTTGGAAACATCGAAGGAATCAAAACACAAAAATTAGGTTTTTCTGGCTATTTTAGATCTGAAATAGGCCGAGTTTGGTGGGGATTTTGGGAAAATTGGTACGAGATTAAGGTTTAGGAGGGTGTAGAGAGTGTGTGGTGTCAATTTGGGGTGTTTGGAGCAGTGCCGCCATCGTGGGTGATTTCTGGCGGCGGCGGGCGATGGTGGTGGCTAGGGTTTTTGATTTGGGGAAGATGAGAGAAGGGGGGGGGGGGGATTTAGGACAATTATAAGGGAATTGGGAGGAGTGTTAGGAGATGTTGGATCTTGATCAACGAACGACTGAGATTAGATGTGACGAAAACAACGTCGTTTGGTTCAAGTGGGGGGCTGGACCAGTTATTTTAAAAGGGAGCTGGGATGGACTAGGGAGGATTAGGTGAATTGGACCATGAAAGTTGGCCCAGTCTGAATTAAAGCCAAAGCTAACCTTTCCCTCTTCCTTTCTTTGTTTTTTTTTTCCTTTTGATTTTAGAAATTAAAAATCCTAAACATACTAACTAAAATCCTAAATCAGATTTTAAATTAATCTATTTTGTAAAATTATTCTTAACTTAAAAATTTAGACACTAATTAACTTAAAACTAAAGCTATTGCAATTTAAAACTAAGGTCTAATTAATCTATTTTCACTAATCCTAAATTACTTACTTTGATTTTTGTTTAATAAAGCACTTAATTAATGTAATTAAATTCTAAATGCAATTAAAGTCTAAAATGTTATGCGATGAAGTGTTGAATATTTTTTAGGTATTTTTCTATGATTTTAAAATGTTAAATATGCACGAAAAATGCAACTAAATGCAAACAATTAATTAAAAAAAATTCCTACAAATTCTACGAAAATTAAAGACAACTAAGAAAAAATCTATTTGTGAATTTTTGTAGGAGTATATTAGTCAGGAAATAATTGTGTGCTCACAGTTGCCCCTATTTGCTCAGAAACACGAAGAGTTTTCGGGCAAAGATAAAGTGAGCAATTACGAGCAATTTTTGCGCGTTTGGATACTCCATGGGAAGCGTTTTGGAAAAGTTTGACTGAACCTTGCTTCCGAAGTTGCCTACATATCTTTGGCTATAAAGGAATCATGTCAGTGTAGTTATGGAAGTTTTGGTAGCTGGGACTACCGAAAAGTTGTGATTTCACTGCTGTTCCTGCTGCTACTGCTTGCTGAACTCCTTATTACACCAAAATCAAAATGAAAAGAAACTAAACAAGTCTATCAGCTATGAGATACAAAATTCCTATCTATAGGTCTTCGAAAACTTGATCTTGAATATTTAACAATTTTGTTGTGCATCTCGAATTGTCGACTCGCATTCTTGAGGCGAGCTTCTACTACCTCAAACTTGAACTTGAGATAAACTCCCTCATTCTCCAGGTGGGCACCTTCCAATGACTTGAACTTGAAATAAATTCCCTCATTCTCCAGGTGGGCGCCTGCTCATGACTTGAAACTTAAAACAAATTCCCTCATTCTCCAGGTGGGCGCCTGCTCATGACTTGAAACTTAAAATAAATTCCCTCATTCTCCAGGTGGTCACCTGCCAATGACTTGAACTCGAAATAAATTCCCTTATTCTCCAGGTGGGCGCCTTCCAATGACTTAAACTTGAAATAAATTCCATCATTCTCAAGGCGGGCGCCTGCCAATGACTTGAACTTGAAATAAATTCCCCCATTCTCCGGATGGGCGCCTGACACTGACTTGAAACTTGAAATAAATTCCCTCATTCTACAGATGTGCGTCTGCAACTGACTTGAAACTTGAAATAAATTCCCCCATTCTCAAGGTAGGAATCTGCAACAGACTTGAAACTTGAAATAAATTCACTCATTCTCCAGGTGGGCGCCTGCAACTGACTTGAAACTTGAAATAAATTTCCTCATTCTCCAGGTGGGCACCTGCTCATGACTTGAACTTGAAATAAATTGCCTCATTCTCCAGGTGGGCGCATGCCATCCAGGTGGGCGCATGCCAATGACTTAAACTAGAAATAAATTCTGCCATTCTCCAGGTGGGCGCCTGCCAATGACTTGGACTTGAAATAAATTCCCTCATTCTCCAGGTGGGCGCCTGCAACTAACTTGAAACTTGAAATAAATTCCCTCATTCTCCAGGTGGGCGTCTGCCAATGACTTAAAACTTGAAATAAATTCCCTCATTCTACAGTTGGGCGCCTGCAACTGACTTGAAACTTGAAATAAATTCCCTCATTATCCAGGTGGGCACCTGCAACTGACTTGAAACTTAAAATAAATTCCCTCATTCTCAAGGTGGGCGTATGCAACAGACTTGAAACTTGAAATAAATTCACTCATTCTCCACGTGGGCACCTGCAACTGACTTGAAACTTGAAATAAATTCCCGCATTCTCCATGTAGGCACCTGCAACTGACTTGAAACTTGAAATAAATTTCCTCATTCTCCAGGTGGGGGCCTGCTCATGACTTGAACCTGAAATAAATTCCCTCATTCTCCAGGTGGGCGCATGCCAATGACTTAAACTTGAAATAAATTCTCCCATTCTCTAGGTGGGCTCCTGCCAATGACTTGGACTTGAAATAAATTCCCACATTCTCCAGGTGGGCGCCTGCAACTGACTTGAAACTTGAAATAAATTCCCCCATTTTCCAGGTGGGCGCTTGTAACTGACTTGAAACTTGAAATAAATTCCCTCATTCTCCAGGTGGGCGCCTTCAACTGACTTGAAACTTGAAATAAATTCCCTCATTTTCTAGGTGGGCGCCTACAACTGACTTGAAACTTGAAATAAATTCCCCCATTTTCCAGGTGGGCGCCTGCTCATGACTTGAACTTGAAATAAATTCCCTCATTCTCCAGGTGGGCGCCTGCCAATGACTTAAACTTGAAATAAATTCCCTCATTCTCCAGGTGGGCGCCTGCCAATGACTTGAACTTGAAATAAATTTCCTCATTCTCCAGGTGGGCGCCTGCCAATGACTTGAAACTTGAAATAAATTCCCTCATTCTCCGGGTGGGTTGCGCCTGCAACTGACTTGAAACTTGAAATAAATTCCCTCATTGTCACGACCCCAAATCCTAACCGGCCGTGATTCCTATCGTGGAACTAGGCTAGCCAACACTAAAAAAAATCACATTTTTCTTTTCAAATATCTCAATTTATTTTCAGTAATTCATAACACGCATATAAATTTTGAAATCTTTAAACAAAACAACTAAGCTAACAGTCTACAACCGCCCCCAAGACCCGGAGTCAACATGTCATGAGCATCTACGAAATAAACTAACTCTGATATTGTCACAGACAAAGTCTAGGAAAGAAATACTAATACTAAATAAGGAAGGGAAATGGAGGAGCTGCGGACGCTGGACAGCTACCTCGAAATCCCGTAAAGCTGCTGCTAACGAACTTGGACGACTACTTCTCTGAACCAGTACCTGGATCTGCACACAGAGGTGCAGGGAGTAATGATGAGTACGCCAACTCAGTAGTAATGAAAATAAACCACAGTCTGAGAATAAGAAACACGCAGCACAAATACACCAATCCACAAGACAGTAAACCATCAAGTCTCCATAAAGCATACATCAGATACATAAGTTCGAAAACCAATTTCCATAAAAATCCTTTGAAAAACAAGTATATTTTCCAATATTTCTCAGTAAAACTCCTAGTAAAATCAATTTGAAAAATGAAGTGAATCATAGTCAAAACTCAGTAAAATATCATCGTAAAATTGCCCCTCGGGCCATGATAATCTTTCATAACATTTCCCTCAACACCTCACCATCACTCAGTATCAGCCCAGCGGGCAACCTCACAGTCACTCAGTATCAACCCAACAGGCAACCTCACAATCACTCAGTATCAGCCCAGCGGGCAACCTCACAATCACTCAGTATCAGACCCACAGGCAACATCACTCAGTATCGGCCCCACGGGCAACATCACTCAGTAGGTATCTGCGCTCACTGGGGGTGTGTACAGACTCCGGAGGGGCTCCTACAGCCCAAGCGCTATAACAAGCCACATCATGGCATAAATCACTCACAATATTGGCCCTCGGCCTCTCTCATATCATAACATCCTCACAACATTGGCCCGCAGCGTCACTCAGTCAGACACTCTCAACATGCCCCTCATGCCATAAATATACCGGGTTCTCGACCTAAAAACAATGTTTCATTTTCAAGAAATAATATCAAAATACTCTAAGTGTCAAAACAATTTTCAAGAACAGACTGAGTGAAAATCATAACATATCAAGTGAGAAAAATAGTAAAAACATCCCCCCAAGGGGTAAACAGATCGACACTAGGCCCAAACATGGCTTACAGCCCAAATCATATCAAAATATATCAATACTATTAAGCATATGCTTAAAAATCGGTTTCGCAACTCAATAGTTGCCTAAATAGGGAATATATTTCCAAAGTTCCAATCTTTGCATTCCAAAATCCGTGAAAGGATGCAAGGTCCGGGGTTTCATACCCTCATGACAGGATTTAAAGACATTACTTACCTCAAACTAGCCCGAAAAGCTACTCCGCAATGCGCTTGCCTCTCGAATCAACTTCCGAGCGCTCCAAATCTATAAAGATCAGATATTTATCATCAAATTATGCTTAAGGAATGAATTCCAATTGAAAAATACCAAGTTTAGCTCAAAACCCGAAATTAGCCAAAACCCGACCCTCGAGCCCGCGTCTCGGAACTCGACAAATTTTATACCAAAATGTTCTTCATCATCTCGCGAGTCCGTACATATAAAGAACGCTAAAATCAGAGTTCGTTTGCCCCCTCAAACCGACCCCTAAAAGTCTCATAATCTCAAGTCCTAACTCCACCTTTTCTACTGATTTTCATGAATTAAACACTGAGATTATGTTCCTTAATCACCTATAATCAAGTTTTAGGGTCCAAAATACTTTCCTCAATGAAGAACAATGATTTATCCTCTTCAAAATCGCCTCCAAGCTCTTTTCCCGTTCAAAAATGGTGTAAAAGTGGGTTATGGTCGCGGAGGGTTTAATTATATACTGCCCAAGTTTTTAAGAAAATAGCTTGTGCATTCGCACACACACAGGCGCGTTCGCACAATGCCTCTCCTCACTCCCTCACGCGATCTCACCACAGTGCACGCGATCGCACTATGGAACGGCCAACCCTTCCCCCACGCGCCAAGACCCCTATGCGATCGCACACAAGCCCCTCCGACCGCACTGCCTCCTCTCTCTCTACTCTGCGATCGCAACCATACACCTGCGGTCACACAGAGTAATTTCTCTGGGCCTCATCAATTAACCTGTGCGGTCGCTTTCAATACCCTGCGATCGCATAGAAGGATTTCACACCTGCAACACACCAGCAAAACATCTATTGTTCTAAGTCCAAATGAGTCCGTTAACCACCCAAAATCAATCCCGAGCCCCTCGGGACCCCAACCAAATTTACCAACACATCATAAATGATCATTCAAACTTATTTGCACTCTCAAAACACTAAATATAACCTCAAAACACCAAAATCTCATCGGATTCAAGCCTAAGAACTTTAAAATTTCTAAAATCCACCAACGATGCCGAAACTATCCAAAACAACTCCGATTGACCTGAAATTTTGCAGACATATCCAAAATGACATTACAAACTTGTTCCAACTGTCAGAATTCCATTCCGACCCCGATAGCCTATTTTCCACTGCCGATCGGAAATCGCCAAAAACTAACTTTCGCCAATTCAAGCCTAATTCTACACCGGACGTAACAAAAATATTCTGAACACACTCCTATCCCAAATCACCTAACAAAGCTATCCGAGTCACAAAATTCACATTCCGAGGTAGTTTACCAATAAGTTAACTCTCAATTGACTTTTCCAACTATAAGTCTATTTTTAGTGACTAAGTGTCTCAATTCTCACTACAACCATTCCGATTCCGAGCCTACCAACTCTAATACATCATAAACAGTATAACAAACCTATGAAAAGGCAAAAACAGGAATAACAGTGCAAATTCTTCGGAACGACTGACCGGGTCGTTACACTCATTCTCCAGGTGGGCGCCTGAAACTGACTTGAACTTAAAATAAATACCCCCATTCTCCAGGTGGGCGCCTTCTCATGACTTAATACTTGAAACAAATTCACTCATTTTCTAGGTGGGCGCCTGAAAATGACTTGAACTTGAAATAAATAACCCCCATTCTCCAGGTGGACGCCTGCCAATTATTTGAACTTGAAAGAAATTCTGAAATAAATTCCCTCGTTCTCCAGGTGAGCGCCTGCGACTGACTTGCAATTTGAAATAAATTCTGAAATGGATTCCCTCGTTCTCCAGATGGGCGCCTGCTCATGACTTAATACTTGAAATAAATTCCCTCATTCTCCAGATGGGCGCATGCTCATGACTTGAAACTTAAAATAAATTCTCTCATTCTCCAGGTGGGCACCTACCAATTACTTGAACTTGAAATAAATTCTGAAAGGAATTCCCTCGTTCTCCCGGTGGGCGCCTGCGACTGACTTGCAATTTGAAATAAATTCTGAAATGGATTCCCTCGTTCTCTAGGTGGGCGCCTGCGACTGACTTGAAATTTGAAATAAATTCTAAAATGGATTCCCTCGTTCTCCAGGTGGGCGCCTGCGATCACAACAACATAGAAAAAACACATAAAATTTTCTACCCAATTTGTACCAGGAACATTCATGAGTGTTAGTTAAATCCCGTTATCGAGGAGGGTCCTGGAACATGCTTTCCTCATGGAGGATTCCTTCAGATCAAACAAAATTTCCTACCCCTATTTCAAATAAAGAAAATCTCATCAGTTTGAAAATGTGGTGGTTAGTTTATGGCATCCTTGCTGAAGGTGTTTGCTTCTGCCACTACCACGCTTCATTTTGATTAGCTGTTTCAAGCTAACAAAGAATTGTTTGACCTTATGATCGAACCTTGACTACAAAAACCTCTGAATCTGAATCCCTTATACTCAGCTTGTTATATGGCGGTTTTGTTCTGACAATTGTTGAACCTTTGCATTTCCTCAAAGTTTACGAATCACTTGACCCCTTGAACTTCAATTACCATTACATTGCTCATTCTAAATCACGTCACTTGTGATGTGCTTTGGTCGAACTTCGCTTTGTGCAATTAAAAAGTTGGTAATAAGCTTTGAAATCCTTTATTACTTGTTTGACAAAATTAACTTGAAGGAGACTCAGAAAAATAGAACCAAAATACACGAAACAAAGTGACTTTGAGAATTAGGAATAAAAAGGAAAATTTCGTATAAAGATGATTATTTGAAGAAGAATGGAAAAAGAGACATATCTGAGTAAAGCAGTTGGCTCCAATGACCATGACATGCATTTCAGATTGATCAACCTAATCCATCCAATTAATCACATTTCAATTCATGCCATGTCTTAATACTTCAAAACCGGGATTTTCATAATCCAATTTCTCTGTAAAGTCACAAACCTCATTCGGCTTGTAGTGCCCCGAAGGGTTTTCACCAGCAAACCTCTCTCATTTGTTCATCTCTCAACTCACTATCGCCTTACGGTGCCCGCGAGGGTTTTCACAAATAAGACTCTCTCATTTTAAAATTTTCCTCAGAATCATCGCCTTACAGTACCCGTGGGGGTTTTCACCAATAAGACTCTCATTTGATTCATTTTTCCTTGTGTCCATGAGAAAACGTTACCCGTGATACCTCTATATTACTTGACTTGGCATATTCAAAGATTAATCGGAAGGTCTTTCTTTGGACCGTAATGTAGGCTTTTGGACAAGGTTAGAAAGAAAAGGCGGTATGAAGGCTCAAAACTGCTTAATATGAGAGGGTTCAAAATTATAACTTTTGGAATCAGATCCTTTGCAAAACTAAAACTTCTGCCCCAGTTTCTTTGAATCTGGGGAACTTTTGATTTTTATTTTGATGGGACTGAACCTCAGAGTAAGGCTGCCTACGTATCCTTAAAAGGAATCGGTCAAACGTAGTTCAAACAAATGTTGTTTTGTTTTAGTTACTTTTTTTCTTTTCTCTTTTTTTTCTTCTTTTTCTTTCTCTTTCTTTTTTTTAATTTTCTAATTCTACCTCTGATTCCAAAAGAGGGGAATGAAAGAAAGTAAATAAAGCCCGAAAAGGGTAACAAACGATAAAAGTGTTTGGATAACATAACAAAATGCCTTCGTTATTCCAATATTTGAAACATGCCAGATACAAATAACGCAATTGAAGACAAACAAAGAAATCATACATAGTATCTCTTGACTGCATCAGAATTGATAGCCATATATTTGTCTTCCATATCTGTTAAATACAAAGCCTCATTGGGCAACACTCCTGTCGCAATGAACGGCCCCTGCCATTTTGAGGAGAACTTGCCTTTAGCTTCAGCCTGATGTGGAAGGATGCGTTTCAATACTAGCTGGCCCACTTCAAATTTTTGGCGACGCACCTTCTTGTTGTATGCTCTTTCCATTCTCTTCTGATACAATTGACCATGACATACTGCTGCCAATATTTTCTCATCAATCAGACTCAACTGCTCCAGCCGGGTTTTAACCCTCTCATCATCATCAATTTCAGCTTCCGCAACAATCCGAAGGGACGGAACCTCAATTTCTGCAGGTATGACCGCCTCAGTTCCATATACCAGCAAATAAGGAGTTGCACCCATTGAAGTGCGAACAATAGTGCGATAACCCAGTAAAGCAAAATGCCACTTTTCATTCCATTGCCTAGAACCTTGAACCATCTTACGAAGTATCTTCTTTATGCTCTTGTTAGCCGCCTCAACAACTCCATTTGCCTTGGGGAGATACGGAGTGGAGTTTCGGTGCATAATCCTGAACTGTTGGCATACCTCTTTCATCAAATTACTATTGAGATTAGCAGCATTGTCTGTGATGATCACCTTGGGAATTCCGAATCGGCAAATGATATTTGAATGAAAAAATCTACCACCGCCTTCTTGGTCACGAACTTGAAGGTTACAGGTTCGACCCACTTGGTGAAGTAATCAATGGCCACCAGAATAAACCTACGCCCATTTGATGTTGCCGACTCAATTGGTCCAATGACATCCATGCCCCAAGCAACAAAGGGACAATGAGCAGACATTGAGTGCAACTCAGATGGAGGAGAATGAATCAAATCACCGTGCACTTGGCATTGATGACATGTCACGACCCAACTACCCAGTCGTGATGGCGCCTATCGTGGTACTAGGCTATCCGACTCACTACCCAAACAACACAATTTTTTTTTCAAAAACATTTACTTTCAAGCTATTAGCAATAAAACTTTCATAAGAAATTTCAAAACAAAGAAAAAATACAAAATAAAGGCCCAACATCGAGTGTCATTAGTCATGAGCGTCTACAATATTTGTCTAACAATACCAGGATTGAAACAATCCGGAAATTCACTAAAAATAACTATAGAAAGATAGGAGGGAGAAGAGCAGGGCAGCGATCGCCATGCGACTACCTTACTAACTCCGAGAATCTGCATCAGAAATAATCAACAGCCTCAGCCGTGTCTAGAAAACACCTGAATTTGCACACAAGGTGAAGGGAGTAACGTGAGTACGCAAACTCAGTAAATAACCACCATAAATAAAGGCTGAGTGCAGTGACGAGCAGTAAAATCACATAAAGTTCACAATATAAAATCTCAGTGAAAACAACAAAGGCCAAATCAGAATCCAAATCAAAATATCTCGTAAAACTCTAGTTTCAATGAAAATCATATAAACATTTTCAACATTTTCAATAGAGGCCCAATATAAAAATAGAGTGAAAATAGTGATTTCATAAACAAGCCCCTCGGGCAAAATATCACTCATAAACAGCCCCTCGGACAAGCCTCACAGTCACTCATGAACAGCCCCTCGGGCATACCTCACCATCGCTCATATAGCCCCTCGGGCATACCTCACCATCACTCATGCCTCCCAATCACTCGGCACTCGGCACTCGCACTCAGTAGGTACCTGCGATCACTGAGGTGTGTACAGACTCCGGAGGGGCTCCTTCATCCCAAGCGCTATATATCAAGCCAAATCATGGCATCAATTACTCAGTCCCTCGGCCTATCATATCCTCACAAATCAAGCCCTCAGCCTCACTCAGTCATAAACCTCACAAGCCACTCGGGCATTTCAATAAAATTAGGGGACTCAGCCCAAAACAACTTTCATATACTTTAAAATAGAGCAATAAAACTGAATTAAACAGTACACATGTAAAATCATGAATGAGGATATGCTTTCAAATAAAAAACAGTGTGAGGATAGTAATAAAATACCCCTGAGGGTCCAAACAGTACGAGCACAAGGTCCCAAACATCGCATTCAGCCCAAGTTATAAGAATCATTTTTAAAACACATAACTATTATACAATTTTTATCAAAATATGTAAATCTACAATTTCTACGAGACGGACCTAGTCACAATCTCTAAGGGTGCCCACCCACACGCCCGTCACCTAGCATGTGCGTCAACTCGGTATAGTGAAGTAGTATGAAATCCGGGGTTTCATACCCTCAGGACTAAATTTACAATCGTTACTTACCTCAAACCGGGAAAAACTCTAGCCCGCGATGCTCTTGCCCCTCGATTCGGCCTCCAAATACTTCAAATCTATCCAAAATCAGTTATTATCATCAATATACGCTAAATGAATGAATCCCATATGGAAATTATAAAATTAAACCAAAAAAACCCAAAATAGGTCGAACCCGGATCCTGGGCCCACGTCTCGAAATCTGACAAAATTCACAAAATTAGGAAACCCATTCACTCACGAGTCCAACCATACTAGTTTCACTCAAATCCGACCCCAATTCGATGTTCAAATCCTACTAAATCAATTTATGAAGTTTCTACAAATCTTCCCAAATTTCTACCTCAACGTACTAATCAAATGATGAAATCATTGATATATTCATTAACATTAACCAAATCTGAGTTAGAATCACTTACCCCGATGAATTTCTTGAAAAAAAACCTCGAAAAATCGCCACAAACCGAGCTCCCTAGGTCCAAAATGTGAAATAATGCCCTAAACCCCATTTATATAGTGCATTCTCTTATCTCCACTACTCTTACTGCAAAAATCCAGGCGCGGCCACGAAAATCAACCCCCGCGGTCGCAAAAAAGTAGTGTTGTCCGCGCTTCTGGTGGCTGCAGTGACATGCTTTAGCATTTTGACCATAACTTTCTCTACAGATGTCCAACGGATGATTTCTTTAGCTTTTTGGAAACCAGAGACGAAGGGATACAACTTTTGTTTTTGAATCATCTCAAAATGCTTTGTAGATCAAAAGATATAGGCTTATGAAGTCGGACCAGCGAATCTGCAGATCTGCCTAGGAGCTCCTCCGCGCCCAAATTTGCTCTCAGCGCCCAAATTGCGCTCCCAGGCCCAAATTACGCTCCCAGTGCCCCCCTCCTATGCGGTCCGCGAAAAATCTCCCAGGTCCATGTTTCCAAGTCTCCAGAACCATGCTGGAGTTTCAGAAATGCCCGGACTCGCTCAAAACTCACCGAGGACTCCGAAACCTCAACCAAATGTGCCCTCAAGTCCTAAAACACCATACCAACTCAATCGAGCTCTCTAATCACCTCAAACAATAACAAAAACAATGAACCGCACACCAATTCAAGCTTAATGGACTTGAAACCTCAAACTTTCACAACCGACGCCGAAACCTATTAAACCTTGTCCGAAGGACCTCAAATTTTGCACACACGTCACAAATGACACTACGAACCTACTCCAACTCTCGAAATTCCATTCCGATTCCGATATCAAAATTTTCCACTGCCGCCCGGAAATCACCAAATTTCCAACTTCGCCAATTCAATCCTAATTCTACCACGGACCTCCAAATTACATTCTGGGAATACTCTTAAGTCCAAAATCACCTAACGGAGCTAACCGAACCATAAAGATCCAAATCTGAGCTTGATTACTCAATAGTCAAAACTTGGTCAAACCTTTCATATTTAAAGCTCCTAGCTGAATATCATTTCTCTATATCAATTCCAAATAACTTGAAAGCCAAAATTGATGACTCACATAAGTCATAATACATCATACGGGGCTACCCATGCCTGCAAACCATCGAGCGAAGTGAAAATGCTCAAAACGACCGGTTGGGTTGTTACATCCTCCCCCACTTAAACATATGTTTGTCCTCGAACGTGTCAAGAGTTGTTCTCGAAACGATCAAACCGCTGTATCACCTTACCATGCATATACTCGGGGTGATCCCACGTCACCCTATCCCATATAGATCTGATAATACAACATAACTGAAATTTCTTTCATCCAGCCTATCCCATAAGCCTTAGAATCCAATTTCTACATCCGATAGTTCTATAGGATCATAATCTTGCATCAACACACTGTATAATTCTGAACAAGCTGTATCAAGCCATAACCATAACCCAAATTGAAATCACATGATATACCACACATTTCAAGCACTCATAGCGATAATTTCTAATCACAGAAGCCGCTCAAACAACCCAATGCCGGCAATACAACTCTCATATACTGCCAATGATGAAAGGAACACAACTATAGAAAATTTCTAAGCCGATCAGCACCAATATCCTCCCAAATATACCACAATCAGATCCGATCTCACCCATTCTAGGTCTGATGACCTTATTTCATCCATCACGACTACTCTAGAGACATGCCATATTAGTACAATCTAAGCCACAACCCGTGCAATCCGTGCACCAATAAGCAACAAGTCAAGTGTACTCAAACATAGAAAATGACTCCAACAAGAGAACTATCCCGCAAGTTCAACAAATACCGCCGCAACGAGATGCTAAAAACCCATCACACACCGTAGAACTATAACACACGAATCTAACACAAGGATCATATCCCAACATAACTTCGCTGCGATGCGCGACCCCATCCAAACACTTCTCCTCATGAAGTACCTCAAGTCACAATGCTCAAAGCACATTACTATAACCACAGAGAATCATACGATACAATGCCACTCAAACCCAAAAGAACATAACCGATACGCCCTAAATCACGCAAAACCAAATTACTTATCTCCCTCAAATTCGGCTATAAGACCACAATAGACCCGCACCATGTGTTCCCAAAACCAACGAATCACAACTCCTCGCAGCATAGAAGGGCAACTCATAAATCATTTCAGAACACGAACAAGCTTAGCAGCAACCTAATAACACGTCCCTTAACAATAGCATTATAGAGCATATCAATCCAACTTGGTGTAGAATACACATCCCTAACTGGGCCTACCAATGGATCCCCAAATCGACTCTGCCACCCACAACTAGATCAATAACCCCTCGAAAGTATACAATAACTGAGTCACAACACACCTCATCACTTATCTAACTTCAGCCATAACCTCACAGTCCGCAACTATGAAATAATCTGCTCCTAAGAACTCCCCATCTCCAAATTCATATAACACATGTACCACCACATCTTATCCCAACTCCACCACCAGAATGTCTAACACATCTCTCATACACGATCATTCCACGAGGAATACTTCTATAATTCTTCCGTGCCACATAGCAAAATTCAAATATCTACAGTCGATCAACCAGGAGAGTGCTGCAGAACCAATGAAGTCTCCATAAATCAAACACACCGCCCTTCCCGAAATGAATACACTCGCCAAACCACACCAAATAGTAACATCATTACTTAGTCATCTAAAGCTGTCTGTGCTGCCTATGAATTTCATGACCTTCCTTTCGAAATTGAATTATGACTTTGCACCTGTAGTTCTCAATACTACACAACACACTTTACCCATTATGCCATCATATGAGAAGAATACAAAAATCTCAAAATTAACTCCAAGTCACAAGCAACTACATGCTCGATTAGTCAATAACTTTCAATTTGATTTTTATCTTGGAGAAATCACATTACGCAACATAATCCACACACCAGTAGGAAATATACATATCAAACCATGGTGGAAACCATCAAGAACTTCCCGAAATCTATAATCTCAACCAAGAAAAGCATGTCTCCAAAACCCAAGGGCGTTGCCACGAATCGCACGTAGAACCTTACCACATCATAAGTACCCAAAGAACCGATATCACTTATTACCATGCCGATCCAACCTATTATCAAGCTGTCTTATTTCTCCGATTCGCTTCTGAATTACCTTCAAATTAATCCTTCTCCTTGCCATAACACAAAAATCCTCAACCACAACTCACCACGCGAGATCCTAGCACAAACCACATTGCCCTAAGGCTCATAAGCCGTTGAATGTTCTCTTAAGCACCCCAAAAGCACCACAAGTCAAACACTTACTCTAAAGAGACTTTCTATGAATTTAAGCTATTCTTTACCTTTCATGATACCGAAATGTAGAACCCATAATAATGTAGAAATGCCACAAGTCTTGACACCCTCCAATGTGAATCTCAATTTCTAGCTGAATACACATCCTGAAGATTCCCAATTGTCACACATGAATCTTGAGTCCATCAGAGTCATTCTCGAGAGTCGTTTACTCTACTAAAATCCTAGTTAAAACAACCAAGCGGACTGAATGAACTGTGCCCCCATTACTATACCAACACCCAAGGAAACAATCCACACTTCTAAGCAACCAAGCAAATTCCTACTCCGCACACACTACACCCTTTACAAATACAACTCAATCATTCAAGAAAACCCATTTACCCATATAGTATATTACAACCTGTATCCAAATATTTCCATTACTCGAGTCATTCTCAAACTCCATCTCTGGAGGTCATAACTGATTCACCATATAGCTCGAACCAAAACCAATACAACGCATAATCGTGCAACCAACTTATCATTAGCAGACTCCTCCACTTGGCTCAAAACCATAGATCAAGACAAACAATAACTCACAATGCCCATACGCTGTCACTGCCACAATAACGCAGTGAGATTCAACTAAATCCTTCATAAGCTCATATAACACAAATCATATAATATCTCAAATCATCTGCAAATCTCCCATTCATCATTGTAATAATCATGCCAACTTCCACAAGCGATCTAAACTCAAATTGCAGCATATATCATCTACTGGTAAAAGAGAACTTGCTATAAAACAACATAAGGATCAAATAACCTCAGGACACCCCACAGGAGATAACCCCACATGCTTAGTCTCAAACTGATATCTCTCTATACCCTTCCAAAATCATAGCTTTTACACAACCACTTTATCCTCCTGCATTAAAACACAACCAATACCTACCCTCGAGGCATCACAGTACGCGGTATAAGAACCTGAAGCTGATGTATTAACTAACACTGGAGCTGTGGTCAAAGCAGTCTTGAGCTTCTGAAAGCTCTCCCCACACTCGTTTGACCACCTGATTACCCTCACCGGACACCACGTGCCACAAGAATGCTACTGAACTGAGCCAAAATTCACACTTGGAGAACTTTGCATCAAGCTTCTCCTCCCTCAATCTCTGTAATACAACTCTCAAATGCTGAGCATGCTCCTCCTGGCTACGAGAGTACACCAGGATTTCATCAATGAACACAATCACGAAGGAATCCAAATACGACTAGAATACACTGTTCATCAAATGCATGAACGCTGATGAGGCATTGGTCTGCCCAAAAGACATTACCAAGAACTAATAACACAACTTGAAGATCCGCTTCACTCCACAACTAAACTACATGAGAGGTTCTTCCAAACACCCATAACTCGAGGCGATACGTCAACTCAAGACAGAAGTCAAACACCCAATAGCTCGTGCTACATCTCCAGCCAACTCTTTTGTCACATTCAAACAACCTGAACACATCTCACCATCAAATCATACTCACCACATAGCCATCCAGTCATAAAATCCCACCAATAAGGACACAAACGGACATATAAGTCCCAAATGCACGTGCTCACAAAATCAAAATCTCAGCACTCAAGCCACAAAAAAAATCCGGCCTCAAGTCCTCCAGACCGGTCCATCATCAACATGCTAAGATCACATCTTGCACCTCATCCATGGAAAGCACAAGTCGCCGATGCATAGATGATACCGAGCGCTCACGTGCGCATTTGAATACATGGAAGGAATTCAAAGAGTTACGCTTTAGGCTGAATTAATGAATTCGTACGACAAGAATTTAAGAATGTGAGATTGTTTCCCTAAGGGTTCTGCAGCTTCTCGAAGATAAGTACAGACGTCTCTGTACCGATCCGCAAGACTCTACTAAACTTACTAATGACTGGTGAGACCTATGTAACCTACGCTCTAATACCAACTTGTCACGACCCAACTACCAAGTCGTGATGGCGCCTATCTTGGTACTAGGCTAGCCGACTCACTACCCAAACAACACAATATTTCTTTTCAAAGATATTTAATTTCAAGCTATTAGCGATAAAACTTTCATAAGAAATTTCAAAACAAATAAAAAATACATAAATAAAGGCCCGACATCTGGTGTCACTAGTAATGAGCGTCTACAATATATGTCTAACAATACCAGGACTAAAACAGTCTGGAAATTCATTAAAAATAACTATAAGAAGATAGGAGGGAGAAGATTAGGGCAGTGATCGCCATGTAGCTATCTTACTAACTCCGAGAATCTGCGTCAGAAATAATCAACAACCTCAACCGTGTCTAGAAAACCAATGAATCTACACACAAGGTGCTGGGAGTAACGTGAGTGCGCCAACTAAGGAAGTAACCACCATAAATAAAGGTTGAGTGCAGTGACGAGCAGTAAAATCACATAAAGTTCACAATATAAAGTCTCAGTGAAAACAAGAAAGGCCAAATCAGTATCCAAATCAAAATATCTCGTAAAACTCTAGTTTCAATGAAAATCATATAGAAACATTTTCAACAGTTTCAATATAGGCTCAATATAAAAATAGAGTGAAAATAGTGATTTCATAAACAAGCCCCTCGGGCAAAATATCACTCATAAACAGCCCCTCGGGCAAGCCTCACAGTCACTCATGAGCAGCCCTCAGGCATACCTCACCATCACTCATATATCCCCTCGTGCATACCTCACCATCACTCATATAGCCCCTCGGGCATAACTCACCATCACTCATGCCTCCTAATCAGTCGTCACTCGGCACTCGACACTCGCACTCAGTAGGTACATGCGCTCACTGGGGGTGTGTACAGACTCCGGTGGGGCTCCTTCATCCCAAGCGCTATATATCAAGACAAATAATGGCATCAATCACTCAGGCCCTCGGCCTATCATATCCTCACAAATCAGGCCCTCAGCCTCACTCAGTCATAAACCTCACAAGCCACTCGGGCATTTCAGTAAAATTAGGGGACTCATCCCAAAACAACTTTCATATACTTTAAAATAGAGTAATGAAACTGAATTAAACAGTATACAGGTAAAATCATGACTGAGGATATGCTTTCAAATAAAAAGAGTGTGAGGATAGTAATAAAATACCCCTGAGGGTCCAAACAATACGGGCACAAGGCCCCAAAACATGGCATTCAGCCAAAGTTATAAGAATCATTTCTAAAACACATAGCTATTATACAGTTTTTATCAAAATATGCAACTCTACAGTTGCTACGGGACGGATCAAGTCACAATCCCTAACGGTGCTCGCCCACATTCCCGTCACCTAGCATGTGTGTCACCTCAATATAGTGAAGTAGTACGAAATCTGGGGTTTCATACCCTCATGACTAGATTTACAATCGTTACTTTCCTCAAACCGGACAAAACTCTATCCCGCGATGCTCTTTCCCCTCGATTCGGCCTCCAAATACTCCGAATCTATCCAAAATCAGTATATTATCATCAATATACGCTAAACGAATTAATCCCATATGAAAATTATCAAATTAAACCACAAATCCCGAAATAGGTCAAACCCGGCCCTTGGTCCCACATCTTGAAATCCGACAAAATTTACAAAATTAGGAAACCCATTCACTCACGAGTCCAACCATACTAGTTTCATTCAAATCCGACCCCAATTCGATGTTCAAATCCCAAAGATTCATTTTATTAAGCTTCTACAATTTTCCCCAATTTCTACCTCAAAGTACTAATCAAATGATGAAATCATTGATATATTCATGAACATTAACCAAATCCGAGTTAGAATCACTTACCCCGATGAATTTCTTGAAAAAAACCCTCGAAAAATCGCCACAAACCGAGCTCCATAAGTCCAAAATGTGAAATAATGCCCTAAACCCCATTTATATAGTGCATTCTCTGATCTCCACTACGCTGACCGCGAAAATCCAGGCGCGACCACCAAAATCCAGGCGCGACCGCCAAAATCCAACCCCCGCAGTCGCGAAAAAGTAGCGTTGTCCGCGTTTTTGGTCGCTGCAGTGAGAGATTTGGCCATAACTTTCTCTACAGATGTCCAACTGATAATTTCTTTATCTTTCTGGAAACCAGACACGAAGGGCTACAACTTTCGTTTGTGAATCATCTCAAAATTCCTTGTTGATCAAAAGATATAGGCTTCCGAAGTCGGACCAGCAAATCTGCAGATCTACCCAGGAGCTTCTCCGCGCCCAAATTCGCTTTCAGCGCCCAAATTACGCTCCCAGCGCCCCCTCCTCTGCTGTCCGCAAAATTTTACCCAGGTCCATATTTCCAAGGCTCCAGAACCATGCTGGAGTTCCGGAAATGCCCGGACTCGCTCAAAACTCACCCGGAACACACCCAAGGCCTCTGAAACCTCAACTAAATGTGCCTCAAGTCCTAAACACCATACCAACTCAATCGAGCTCTCTACTTACCTCAAACAATAACAAAAACAATTAATCACACTCCAGGTCAAGCTTAATGGACTTGAAACTCAAACTTTCACAACCGATACGAAACCTATCAAACCTTGTCCGAATGACCTCTAATTTTGCACACACTTCACAAATGACACTACGAACCTACTCCAACTTCAGAATTCCATTCCGACTCCGATATCAAATTTTCCACCGCCGATCAAAAATCACCAAATTTCCAACTTCGCCAATTCAAGCCTAATTATACTACCGACCTCCAGATTATATTCCGGGAACGCTCCTAAGTCCAAAATCACCTAACGGAGCTAACCGAACCATAAAGATCCACATCGGAGCTCGATTACTCAATAGTCAAAACTTGGTCAAACCTTTCATATTTAAAGCTCCTAGCTGAATATCATTTCTCTATATCAATCCCGAATAACTTGAAAGATAAAATCGATGAATCTCATAAGTCAAATACATCATAGGGGGATACCCATGCCCTAAACCACCGAGCGAATTGCAAATGATCAAAACGACCGGTCGAGTCGTTACATGACACTTGCGAACAAAGCTGATGCAATCTCGTTCCATGGTGAGCCAATAATAACCTGCTCGAAGAATATTCTTTGCCAAGACATAGCTGCTCATATGCGGCCCGCAAACTCCAGAATGTACTTTGGCCATGATAGTCGAAGCTTATTTAGCATCTATGCACCTTAGTAGTCCTAGATATGGAGTCCTCTTGTACAAGATTCCTCCGCTCAAGAAAATTCCACTAGCCAGAGGTCGAATGGTTCTCTTTTGCATGTACCAGATGTCACACCTCCTTTTTCCCGAAAGAGAGGGATAAGGGAGTTTTTCTAATTTAAGTGACATTATTAGAATTTGGGATTATTTAATTAATTTAAGAGTCGCCACTCGAAATTATTTGTGTACGGTGTTCCGAGTCACCATTTTTTTTAAATCCCAAATCGAGGAAGTTTGACTCCGTAAAAGTCTGCGAAACTAGAAGACCGGGTAAGGAATTCTGTTAACCTATGAGAAGGTGTTAGGCACTCCAGATTCCATGGTTTTAGCACGGTCGCTTAGCAATTTGTACTTGGCTTAAATTGTTTAATTACTTATTTTAGGACCTATGTATATTTTACCTTTTACCACTTCTAATTACTCGATTATTCATATTTAAATAATTATCTTAAGACGAATTACGCATACGTATACCCGTTTAGTTTGGTGCATCAAAAATTCATGTCGCGCGTACGTGTCCACAATTCACAACACTTGGTTTATTTAAGAAAAAGTTTGGTCAAAGTCGCTCGAACGCGTACCTTGAATTTATTTGAAAATTGAGATTCCGTCACGCGAATATGTACGTAATCACGATAATAATTTAAGAATCTACGCATAAAGCATTTCTATGAGTGTTTGATTAAGGCGTTTATTTACTAAGAGTGTTTGACCATGGTCGCGCGAACATGTACCTTGGTTTTGTTTTGGGTATCACAACTATGTCACGCTTGCATGTACGTAATTGTAATAATTAGTTTGATTATGAGTACCTAAGGTTATCCTTATGTCTCTAACCTTATGTCGTATAATTAGGTGTAAAGGTTCAACACTAATGTGATGTATTTTGTTTGAATCAAATGGGGCAGCTTATGTATGAACTTCCAAATAGGCCCAAATTTAAAAGTTTGGGGCCTGCCAAGTATTGAGTCCAAATGAACTCTATCCCAAGATATATATTATTCGTTATTGGGTCTCGCTAATGAATTCAGTTTGAAAAGAATTTGGGCCAGCTTGAGTCTAAATGACTCTGACCTAATGCATATTTGAAGGCAGCTAAATGATTTCAGTCCAAAAATGATTTGGGCCTAGTGATCGTGGAGTCCAAATGACTCTGGTCCAATACGATGTTATTAAGTATTCAATAAATTAAACACATTTAATTCAGGAAGATTTGGACCTAATAATGAGTCCAAATGACTCTGGCCCAATCTTCATTTGTGGACAAATAAATGGGATTACTTAAAAAATGATTTAGGCTTGATGATAACGAGTTCAAGTGACTCTGGCCCAATGCATATTTGTGTGAATGAGTTTGAGATTAAAATTTGTAATATCAATTATAAGATGTTACCCATATTTTTTGTTTATCTTTTAAAGGAGAAAACTAAAGGGGACTGGGGATGCAAACCAAAATTAAATTTGGATAATTTTCCTACTGATTGCCTAAGTCTTCTATTTCTTATATTAACTTATGTTAAAGTAATAAAGTTTAAAATTCATTTGCATTTGAAAATTTAAAGTGATTGTTTCTAATCAAATTGTTTGCTTAATTTAATAACTGAAACCTAAGGTAGAGTTCCATGGACCCAATTGGTTTGGGCCTGAAACTCTATTAGGGCCTACTACTTAGTTGGCTTGTAAAAGCACAGTTTCATGACCCAAAATGAATAAAATTTGAGTTACTGTATTTAAATATTTTAAACAGTATGGTAAAATGAATAATCTATTGTCACGATCCAAATTCCCAACCTTAGAGATCGTAATGGCGCCTAACACCATACTTGCTAGGCAAGCCAATGTTAGAGTTCGCTCAACTACTTTGCATAAATTATCGTTTAAACATGATGAAACCATTGTAAATTAAACTTAATCTAATGGCTTCCAACAAAAGAAAAAAATTAATAAACAATTAATTAAAACGAACCACGAACTAATTATATAAATAAATCTAGAACTACCCCGGAGTCTGGTGTCATAATTCACGAACTACTAAAGAATACTACAAATACTGGGCTGAAAGAAATAATATACCGTTTTGAATAAAATAAAACAACGTTTATGAAAATAGGAGAAGACTCTTGGGATCTGCGAACACCGGCAGATATACCTCGTCTCTCCGAATAAATGAATAGTCGCTCTAAATATCTCTACTGCTGGCCGGTACTTGGATCTGCACAAAAGAGTGCAGAGTATAGTATCAGTACAACCGACCCCATGTACTGAGTAAGTGCCGAGCCTAACCTCGACGAAGTAGTGACGAGGCAACGGCGAAGCAGTAACAATGTAACCTGTAACAATAATATATATAACAAAGCAAGAAGGAAATCTAAAACAAGTAAATAATAACAACTGCAACAACAATCTAAAATAACTCAGTCACCTTTTTCAGGTCTCTGCTATAACCAATCCTCGAATAAATTTCTAAATTTCCAAACTTTACTTTGAATTAACCACATGTACAAAATATGAGAAAAATCGTAGAGTAAAACAAGTATTTCCGAATCTTTGTAAATAAAAATGAGTAAAACACCATTATTCACCCTTATCACAATCATTTATCCACCCTTATCACAATCAATTATCCACCCTTATCACAATCTATTTCGCCTCCTTATCACAACCCCCTCATCACAATCACTTTTGTTTATTCATCAATAACTTTCAAAATTCAGGCCAAGCCTTTCACAACACCTTTATCTCAACATTGATAAACAGAAAATTACACTTCTCATAGATTCCCCAATATCATCACGAAAATGAAACCAACAGAAATATATATATATATATATATACATACATACACGCATCTCACAAAAATAATGCCAAACTGCTCAAATCTTTCTGTACCACAAGGGAACCAGATAAACAACCAATATTATTCCAAAATGATCATAACAATATTTAACAACAAAGTAACAAGGTCAGGTGGTCATAGATATAGTAATAAACATAGAACAATTTAGACAAGAATCAATTAAATTGAAAACAGGAAAGGGGTCATGTTTAACATATCATTTGGTGGTGCATAGATACTCGTCACCTCACCTATACACCACACACATGCATTTCACATAGCAAACAAGTGGGGATTCCTATTACCTCAAGTCAAAGTTAGACCAAACACTTACCTCAATTTTGTAGGCCACTCACTGCTCAATTATTGCTTTTTCTTTAGAATCTTTCTCTAACTTGCTCGAATCTAATCGTAATTAACTCAATACCATTAATTAATGCTAAATAAACTAACTTTATTGAAAATATAATTTTTTCTAAGTTTTCTATTAAAAAAAAGTGAAAATCCGACCCCGGGCTCGCTTGGTCTAAACTCGGGGTTCGGACAAAATTATGTTTACCCATTCACCCACGAACCCAAATATACAATTAGTTTTGAAATCCGACCTCAATTTGATGTAAAAATTCGATTTTTACAAAATTCCCTAATTCTACCCAAACCCTCAATTTTTACCATGAAAATTCTTAGTTTTTGATTTAAAAGTGATGAAAAACAATAAGGAATTGAAAGAGCAAAGTTTAGAATTGATAACCTATGACTTGGGGATGATATTTAGTGAAGAAATTCGCTCCTAGGGCTGTGGGGTTCGAAAATATGAAGAAGATGAAGGTCTGCCCGTTTTTACACTGTATTTATATGACTGGACAAATATTCTATGCGTTCGCGTGCCTTTGGCCGCGTTCACAGAGGCTTAATACCCTAGGCCTACGTGTTCGCGAGCCTCGGGCCGCGTTCGCACAGTATAAAGGCTACCCATCCCCCAACCTCTTTCCTATGCTATGCGATCGCCTAAGCTTGGACGCGTTCGCGTAGAGCAATTTCCTAAAGCTCTACGTTCGCATCCTACCCTTTGCGTTCGCGTAGGGTAAATCAGCCCCCTCCCAGTTTGTGCAGTGCGTTGGCGTGGGTTACCATGCGTTTGCATAGAGTATTTTCACCAGACGCCAGAAACCAGCAATTGCACCAGATTTTACCAAGTCCAAAACACTCCGACGCCTATCCGAAACTCACCCGAGCCCTCGGGGCTGGACTAACTCGTGTGATCAAATCGCCAAAATAACATATAAAACTATGAATTAAACCTCAAAATTCACCATTTTCATCAAGAACACTTAAAGTTTATAACTTTTCAACCGGATGTCCGAATCACGTCAAACGAACTCTGTTATTCACCAAATTTCACAGACAAGGCTTAAATATCATAACAAACCTGTATCGAGATCCGGAACCAAAATACAGGCCCGATACCAATGGTTTCACACATTTATTCTTTTCTTTATTTCATAAATATTTCAGCAAAACCATTTCTTTCAAACATTGATTTCTAAGGCTTGGGACCTCGGAATTCATTTTCGGGCATACGCCCGAGTCCCATATTTTACTGCGGACCTCCCGAGATCGGCGGAACACAGATCCGGATCTGTTTACTCAAAATGTTGACCAAAGTCAACTATAATCAAATTTGAATTCTAGAAATCACTATTTGTCAAATCTTCACATAAAAGCTTTTCGGTTTCACACCCGGATTGCGCACGCAAATCGAGGTATTTAAAATTAATCTTTTTAGGGATATTAAGCCGAGAATGGAGTATAAATTCATAGAATGACCCCTTGGGTCATCACAATCTCCAACTCTAAAACAAACGTTCGTCCTCGAACGGACATAGAAAAATACTTGAAATGGTGAACAAGTGTGGATATCTACTCTGCATGTCCAAATCGGACTCCCAAGTAGATGCCTCAATGGGCTGGCCTCTCCACTGCACTCGAACTGAAGGATAACTCTTAGACCTCAACTGACGAACCTGCCAGTCTAAAATGGCTACCGACTCCTCCTCATAAGTCAAGTCTTTTTCCAATTGGACAGAGCTGAAATCTAACACGTGGGATGGGTCACCATGATATTTCCGTAGCATAGACACGTGGAATACCGGATGAACTGAGGATAAATTTGGAGGCAACGCAAGTCTATAAGCTACCTCCCCTACTCTATCAAGAATCTCAAATGGCCCGATATACCTAGGGATCAACTTACCCTTCTTTCCAAACCTCATACCACCTTTCATGGGCGACACACGATGCAATACTCTCTCCCCTACCATGAATGCTACATCACGAACCTTACTATCGGCATAACTCTTTTGCCTAGACTAAGCTGCACGAAGTCTCTCCTGAATAATCTTGACCTTATCCAAGGCCTCTTGAACTAAGTCTGTACCCAATAACCGAGCCTCTCCCGGCTCAAACCATCCAACTGGCGATCTGCACCGTCTACCATATAACGCCTCATAAGGAGCCATCTGAATGCTCGAATGATAACTATTATTATAAGCAAACTCCGCTAACGGCAAGAACTGATCACACGAACCTCCAAAGTCAATAACACAAGCGCGAAGCATATCCTCCAATATCTGAATGGTACGCTCGGACTGCCCATCAGACTGAGGGTGAAATGTTGTACTCAACTCTACTCGGGTACCCAACTCACGCTGAACTGCCCTCAGAAAATGCGAAGCGAGCTGCATACCCTGATCAGAAATGATAGACACGGGCACACCATGAAGGCAAACAATCTCTCGAATATATATCTCAGCCAGCCGCTCTGAAGTATAAGTACTCGCTACAAGAATGAAATGTGCTGATTTAGTCAGCCTATCCACAATAACCCAAACCGCATCGAATTTCCTCTGAGTCCGTGGGAGTCCAACAACAAAGTCCATAGTATTACGCTCCCACTTCCATTAAGAAATTTCTATCCGCTGTATCAAACCACCAGGTCTCTGATGCTCATACTTTACCTGCTGACAATTTAAGCAATGAGCCACATACGCAAAAATGTCCTTTTTTATCCTTCTCCACCGATAATGCAGCCTCAAGTCTTGGTACATTTTGGCTGCACCTGGGTGGATAGAATACTTATAACTGTGAGCCTCCTCAAGGATCAACTCACGAAGGCCATCAACATTAGGCACACACAAACGACCCTGCATCCTCAAAACACCATCATCTCCAACTGTAACCTGCTTGGCATCACCGTGTCGAACTGTGTCCCTAAGGACCGCCAAATATGATCATCATCATGCCACTCCCGGATACACTCAATTAGCAACGACCGAGCGATTGTACAAGCTAGAACACTGCTAGGGGAAATATCCAACCTCACAAAATGATTAGCCAACGTCTGAATGCCTGAAGTTAACGGTCTCTCACCAACTGGAATATACGCAAGGCTGCCGATACTCACCGCCTTCCTACTCAATGCATCGGCCACCACATTGGCCTTCCCTGGATGATATAATATGGTGACATCATAATCCTTCAGTAACTCTAACCATATCCGCTGCCTCAAATTTAGATCTTTCTACTTGAATAAGTACTGGAGACTGCATATGCAATCACTCTGCCATCCTGCATCAATACTGCTCCTAGGCCAACTCGGGAAGCATCACAATACACCGTAAAAGAACCCGAACCTGAAGGTAACACCAACACCGGTGCTGAAGTCAAGGCTGTCATGAGCTTCTGAAAGATCGCCTCGCACTCGTCTGACCACTTAAACGGGGCACCTTTCTGAGTCAATTTAGTCATTGGGGCTGCTATGGATGAGAACCCCTCCACAAAATGACGGTAGTAACCCGCCAGACACAAGAAACTCCTAATCTCTGTAGCCGTAGTGGGTCTAGGCCAGTCCCTGACTACCTTAATCTTCTTAGGATCAACCTAAATACCCTCAGCTGATACGATATGACCCAATAAGGCTACTGAATCTAACCAGAACTCACATTTTGAAAACTTGGCATACAACTGATTATCTCTCAAAGTCTGGAGTGCTATACAGAGGTGCTGCTCATGCTCTTCCCGACTGCGGGAGTATATAAGAATGTCATCAATGAATACGATCACGAAAGATTCCAGATGAGGCTTGAAAACCCGATTCATCAAATCCATAAAGGTTGTTGGAGCATTAGTCAGCCCAAAAGACATAACCAAAAATTCATAATGCCCATACCTCGTCCGAAAGGCTATCTTAGGGATATCAGACGCCCTAATCTTTAGTTGATGGTAGCCCGACCTCAAATCAATTTTCGAAACTACCCTAGCACCTTGAAGCTGATCAAATAGGTCATCAATTCTCGGCAACAGATACTTATTCTTGATAGTAACTTTATTCAGTTGCCGGTAGTCTATACACATCCTCATCGACCCATCTTTCTTCTTTACAAACAGAACCGGTGCACCCCAAGGCGAGACACTAGGTCCGATGAAACCCTTATCTAGAAAATCTTGCAAATGTTCTTTCAACTCTTTCAATTCTGGTGGGGCCATCCGATATGGAGGAATGGAAATTGGTTGAGTGCCCGGAGCCACATCAATACAGAAATCAATATCCCTGTCGGGTGGCATCCTCGGTAGGTCTGCAGGAAATACCTCAGGAAACTCACGCACGATAGGAACTGACTCTATGGAAGAAACCTCGGCATCGGAATCACGAATATGAGCCAAATAAGCCAAACACCCGTTCTCCACCATGCGTCGAGCCTTAACATATGAAATTACCCAGCTGGGAGAATGACCAAGAGTCCCTTTCCATTCTAATCGAGGCAACCCCGACAAGGCTAAAATAATTGTCTTGGTGTGACAGTCTAAAATGGAATAATAGGGCGACAACCAATCCATACCCAATATAACATCAAAATCAACCATGTCTAGAAGTAAAAGATCAACACTAGTTTCAAGACTTTCGATGACTACCACGCACGAATGATACACTCGATCTACCACAGTAGCATCCCCCACCGGTGTAGATACATAAACAGGAACACTCAAGGGATCAAGGGGTACATTCAAATACGAGGCGATACGATGAAACATACGAATAAGTAGACCCCAGATCAAACAAATTTGAAGCATCTCTATCACAAACTGAGATGATACCTGTAATAACAGCGTCGAAGGACTCTGCCTCGGGCCTGGCTGGAAATGCATATAGTCGGGGCTGGGCCCCGCCACCCTAAACCACACCTCTAGGAGGACCTCCAACTCTAGCAAGCTGACCTCCACCCCTAGCTATATGTCCTCCACCCCTAACATTCTGGCCCCTACCTCTAACTACCTGACCCCTACCCCTTGCTAGCTGGGAAGGTGGTACTGGAACTGGTGTCGAAACTATAGCACGAGAACCCTACTGCTGAAATTGGTTACCTGCATAATTCGGACAAGTCCTGCGAACATGCCCATATTCACCACACTCGAAACACCCATGCTGAACAGTATGCTGACCCGGACGAATCGGTTGACCATGCGGAACACCCTGCAGAGGAGGTGCTCTAATAGGAGATGAAGGAGCACTGTAAACTGGCTGAGCAGAAGGAGGCAGATAAGAACCACGACCAACCGAAGTACCATATGAAGCCTGTAGTGCTGAATGAAATGGCCTGGAAGAATGGCCTCTGCTAAATGAAGTCCCGCCTCCATATGAGGCACCACTGAAACCACCGGAATGGTGAGGTCTCTTGTCTGACCCCTGACCTCCCATCCCAAGAACTGACTCAACCCTCCTAGCTATATTAGCTGCATCCTATAAAGAAATCTCGGTCCCTGTCTCCTTGGCCATCTACAACCTGATGGGCTGAGCAAGGCCATCAATAAACCGTCTGACCCTCTCCCTCTCCGTGGGCAATAAGAGAATAGCATGTCTAGCCAAATCCACGAAACGAGTCTCATACTGGGTCACAGTCATGCTGCCATGATGAAGTCGCTCAAACTGACGACGCTTCTCATCTCGAGTAGTAACATGCAAGAACTTCAACAAAAAGAGATGAGAGAACTTATCCCAAGTCAGAGCAGGTGATCTAACTGGTCTAGTCAACAAGTGGTCCCTCCACCATTTCTTGGCGGAACCAGTCATCTGAAAAGCTGCGAAATCGACCCCATTGGTCTCCAGAATACCCATATTACGCGGAACCTCATGACAACTATCCAGATATTCCTGAGGATCCTATGAAGTAGCACCACTGAAATGGACAGGGAATAACTTAATGAACCTGTCAAGTCTCCACAAACCATCAGTAGACATAGATGCCCCATTAACGGGCGGCACTGCTGCAACCGTAGAGTAAAACAAGTATTTCCGAATCTTTGTAAATAAAAATCAGTAAAACACCATTATTCACCCGTATCATAATAATTTATCCACCCTCATCACAATCATTTATCCACCCTCATCACAATAAATTATCCACCCTTATCACAATCAATTATCCACCCGTATCACAATCTATTCACCCCCTTATCACAACCCCCTTATCACAATCATTTTTGTTTATTCATCAATAATTTTCACAATTCAGGCCAAGCCTTTCACAACACCTTTATCTCAATATTTATAAACAGAAAATTACACTTCTCATAGATTCCCCAATATCATCACGAAAATGAAACCAACAGGAATATATATATATATATATATATATATATATATACATACATACATGCATCTCACAAAAATAATGCCAAACTGCTCAATCTTTCCGTACCACAAGGGAACCGGATAAACAACCAATATTCTTCCAAAATGATCATAACAATACTTAACAACAAAGTAACAAGGCCAAGTAGTCATAGAAATAATAATGAACGTAGAACAATTTAGACAAGAATCAATTAAATTGAAAACGGGAAAGGGGTCATGTTTAACATATCATTTGGTGGTGCATAGATACTCGTCACCTCACCTATACACCACACACATGCATTTCACATAGAAAACAAGTGGGGATTCCTATTCCCTCAAGTCAAAGTTAGACGAAACACTTACCTCAATTTTTGTAGGCCACTCACTACTCAATTACTGCTTTTCCTTTAGAATTTTGCTCTAACTTGCTCGAATCTAATCATAATTAACTCAATACCATTAATTAATCCTAAAGGAACTAACTTTATTGAAAATATAATTTTTCCTAAGTTTTCTAAAAAAAAGTGGAAACCCGACTCCGGGTCTGCTTGGTTCGGCCCAAATTACATTTACCCATTCACCCACGAACCCAAATATATAATTAGTTTTGAAATTCGACTTCAATTCGATGTAAAAATTCGATTTTTACAAAATTCCCTAATTCTACCCAAACCCACAATTTTTAACATGAAAATTCTTAGTTTTTTATTTAAAAGTGATGAAAACAATAAGGAATTGAAAGAGAAAAGTTTAGAATTGATTACCTATGACTTGGGGATGATATTTGGTGAAGAAATTCGCTCCTAGGGATGTGGGGTTCAAAAATATGAAGAAGATGAAGGTTTGTCCATTTTTACACTGTATTTATATGACTGGGCAAATATTCTATGTGTTCGCGTGCCTTTGGCCACGTTCGCATATGCTTAATACCCCAGGCCTACGCATTCGCAAGCCTCGGGCCACGTTCGCACAGTATATAGGCTACCCATCCCCAGCCCCCTTCATATTCTATGCGATCGCCTAAGCTTGGACGCCCTCACGTAGAGCAATTTCCTAAAGCTCCGCGTGCGCATCCTATCATGTGCGTTTGCGTAGGTTACATCACCCCCGACCAATTTGTGAAGTGCGTTCGCATGGGTTACCACACGTTCGCTTAGAGTATTTTCACCAGAAACCAGCAATTGCACCAGATTTTACTATGTACAAAACACTCTGACGCCTATCCGAAACTCACTCGAGCCCTCGGGGCTCTAAACCAAACATGTACACAACCTCAAAAACATCCTACGGACTTACTCATTTGATCAAATTGCCAAAATAATATATAAAACTATGAATTAAACCTCAAAACTCATCATTTTCATCAAGAACACTTAAAGTTGATAACTTTTCAACCAAAAGTCCGAATCACGTCAAACAAACTCCGTTTTCCACCAAATTTCATAGGAAAGGATTAAATATCATAACAAACCTGTATCGAGCTCTGGAACCAAAATACGGGCCTGATACCAACGGTTTCACACATTTATTCTTTTCTTTATTTCATAAATATTTCAGCAAAATAATTTCTTTCAATAATTGATTTCTAAGGCTTGGGACCTCGGAATTCATTTCCGGGCATACGCCCGAGTCCCATATTTTACTGCGGACCTCTCGGGATTGTCGTAACACATATTCGGGTCCGTCTACTCAAAATGTTGACCAAAGTCAACTATAATCAAATTTAAATTCTAGAAATCATTATTTCTCATATTTCTACATAAAAGTTTTTCGGTTTCACGCTTGGACTATGCACGCAAATCGAGATATTTATGATTAATCTTTTCAGGGCTATTACGTCTAGAATGGAGTCTAAATTCATAGAATGATCCCTTGTGTAACGACCCGACTGGTCATTTCGAGCTCTAGCGCGTCGTTCAACAGTTTGAGGTCATGAGCAGCTTCGTTTTAGGTATTATGACTCGTAGGCATGGTCGAAGTTGAATTTTGGGAAGTTCAGAGTCAAATTGAAAAGAAAATTCTCATTTCGGAAGCCTTAAGTTGGAAGAATTGACTAAGATCGGAATTTTGAGTAAACGAACTCTGAATCAGGATATAAAGGTTCTAGCAGGTTCATATGATGATTTCAGACTTGGGCGTATATTCGGACCAGCATTTGGATAACCCGGGAGCATTTCGGCGTATATTATGGAAGTTAGCATTTTAGAAGAATTTCATAAATCTGGGTGGAATTGCATTTCAGAGATATTGATGTCCGTTTGGGATTCCGAGTCTGGAAATATCTCCGTATGGTGATTCTGGAGTTGGGAGCGCGATTGGAAGTATTTTTGGGGGCTACGTACGTACGAGGTGACGGGAGTCCGTGCGTAGCTACTATTATGCTTGTGTAGGGGTAGCCTAGGACCCACTAGCATGCTTTACTTGTTATACCTGAAATTTTGCTAATGAAATTGGACGGTTAACATTATCGAATTAGGAACTAAATACCTAAGAAGGTTAAAGCTTATTTCCCTTAATGATCTAGAACGATAATTGATTCTCCTGGGATAATTGTTCATGATAGAGTATGTTTTATTTGCCGTACTTGTGACCCTACTGATAAACTTATAATACTTAAAACCTTATAGAATTTGGCAAATGAATTTACAGAAAAGATTTAAATACTATCTTTATGTTCATTTAAAGAGAATTTTATCACTTCCTTGAGAAACCGTTTTCCTGATAAAAATATGGATTTATTGTGTGGATATGTGTATCTATGAGTACCTGAGTCGCATGTATGATTCGCGAGCAGGATAACTATATTATTTATATATGACCGCGTCGCATGATCGATTCGTGAGCGGGGGAAATAGATGCATCTATGGTTCGAGTCGTTCGACCCTTCGGCAGTGCACAATTTATTATTGTTAGTCTGCGTCGTTCGACCCTCGACATTTCTTGTGCTTGATAATTGATGCGTACTTTCTGTAATTATTACCTGCTTATTGGCCTGTGTATTATAAATTGTCAACTGAAATGACGAAGATTTAAAGTGTTAAATATGAAAGAAGTTGATATTTCTTATCCCTGATTTTATGAAATTGCCTATGATATTCATGCTTAGTGTCTCACTTGATTATACTAAATTGACCTCTAGCAAGTGTCAAATTCGACCTATCGTCACTACCTCTCTGAGGTTAAGCGTGATACTTACTGAATACACGCTGTTTTCGTACTCATGCTACACTTGCTGTGCATTTTTATTGCACAGGTACTTTCACAGCGACATGGCTGACTTAGTGACTTAGGCGAGCTGCATCATCCGGAGATGACCCGCAGCCGACACAGTCTCCCTCAAATTGTATTGTACTTTATTTTTATACTCCTTGTCCAATCTGTATTTCGGACAAGCATTGTAGTATTTGTAAAAGTCTTAGAAATTTGCTCGTGCACTTGTGTCATCGGGTTCTGGGAGATGTTTGGGATTTAATTTAATAAACTGGATTGTTTATCTGCCGTATTTATTTAACGAATTTTATTCACTTATTATGTAATAAGGTGAAAGGTACCGATTTCAAAAAATATTAAAATAGAAATTAATTCGACTAATTAATGATTGACTTGCCTGACAGCGGTGTCCGGCGCCATCACAACTTTAATAGATTTTGGGTCGTGACACCTTGGGTCATCATATCTATTAAACTAATTTATCGCACAAGGAAATGCAGTAAAAGTTAAATTATTACATTTTTTTGCTAACTGAACAATGATAACCAAGCTGCCTATTACTATTCTATCAAATTTTCTAGAATAATTTATGTGATACTATTGCATACGAACATACAGATCTTATAAATACATAAAGCTTTAAACAAATTTTATAATTTTTTAGAGCACTTTAACATTAATATACCTTAAACTACCTATAATATTGTAAATAATTAACTCTACATGAATTTACACACAATTTCTAACCATACAACTTTTACTAATATGATTTATGTAATAACTTAGCTTAAGCATAAAGTCACATTCAAACCAACCACAAACTTTGATAAACAACAAAGGAAACATAATAATAACAAAAATAATTTGTTTTACACTGTTAAGAAAGTACCATGATAGCAGTAAGAGAAACAAAATACAGGAAAATAAGTCTCTGAATAAAGCTTGAAGCAAAGCAGCAACAATGAAACCTAGTAGAATAAGAAAAATGACTAGATTTCAAAAATAGGAAAGGAATGTATTTTTGATTCTGAAAAATCAAGATTGATTTTCAGAAGTTTTTCTTTTTGAAAGAGAAAAAAAAAATCTTAAGGCAATGTAGAAACTTTTGTGTTTTTTTGTGTGTATGTAAGTGTACTCAGATCCGTATCTCTATACGAGTCTGTCTATGTGTGTGTAGCTATTTAAGTGTGTACGTCTAATGAAAAAGGAATAGTGCATTTATAAAGTGAGGGAGTGAAAAGGGATATGGTACAAAAGAATCTGCCAAAATTCCCTAAAAATTAGGGAAACAGAAATGGACAACTGTCCAATTTCTAGTACCTTCCTTTTTCAGAAAATGGACAAGTGTCCAATTTTCTGAATATTTGGGATCTTATCCCTATTTTTCCTACTCAGCATTGGGACAATTGTCCCTATTCTAGAAGGTTCTAACATTTTCTGAAAGATTTCCGAATTAGGATTTCCAAAATTGACCCTTTAAGGACCTTGGATTTTTCTCAGAACCAGATTGGTTCTGGGATTGAGTCAGGTGACTTTTGGCCTAAGGACTTTGGGCTCTTAAACTTTTAACAAAGCTATGAGCCAAATGGAACGGGCCACTTCAGTGAGACCCAGTTCTTAGACAGATACTACAATAAAACAATAATTACTAATAACAGGAATTAATCTAACAAAATAAACAAACCACACAGTAATACTAAAAAAATAAACACAAAATTAATGAAGATAAAACATATAATGATAAAAAGAAAATTGCAGCTTGTGTTTCAATGACGGGTAAGGCGGTCAAGCTACATGCTCCTGTCTGGTCCGATCGTTTAGCACTTCGGTCAATTAGCAATAATTTTTCTGTGGACTTCCGGAAATCTGTTTTATGTAGCTTGGCAAGGAAATTTTGAGTCGTGGGTACAAGACCCTTTACATGTAAGACCTATTGCTGCTTGTTTCTTTCTCTTGTTTGAGACAAGTCGTGAATCTAGAATATTGTAGTCTTTTACAGTGAAAGAAGTTGGAACGAAGTTGTCAATAATATATTACCTAGAGAAATAGGTAAAAGAAATTTCCCGATCCATCTCGTAACATTATTTTAAATCCATTCAATTTGAATTGGTATTTTCTCCATCACAATTATTGTGAAGAGACATCTAAAATAATTAGTCTTGGACTGACTCATCGTCTCCAGTTCCAAAAGGTTTAATGAATGGCCGCATATTTAGACCAATTCAAGGTGAAAAATGGGGTTGCTCCCTCGGCAAACCTTGGATAAATTTGAACAGAAAGCAAAAAGGAAAAAATAAATTAATCTAACACTATTTTTACTTTTTTTCCTAATTAAATTTGTTTTATTAATTAATTAATTTAAAATAATGGACAATAATAAATAAATAAAAATAGTAACAACTAAAAATAACACACAATATAACAATAAAACACGTAATAATAGGAAAAATAAAGAAAAAAACAAAAAACAACAGAAAATAACCACAACTGTAAAAAAAAATGAAATCTAGCCGCTAAAAACCCTCATGCCAATACACCCATCGGGAATCTGAGATCCCTTGTGGGAGATATTGGCAGGAGGAGTTTTTGACGAACTAGGTTGGATTAAAAAAAATGGAAAGGTAGATCTAGGGTTTCAGAGACCCTAGATCTGAGATTTAAGGTTTTTGGTGGGGAATTTTGGGGATCTATGGGTAGATCGGTGTTCTAGGAGGTGTGGTGGTTATAGGGTAGGATTTTAGGTGATTTTAGGGTTTTGCCATCGCCATAGGCGATTTCCGGCGGCGGCTCTAGGGTTTCTTTGTTGCCAGATCTGAGATATGTTATTTTTAGTGGGGTGTTTGGGGATTTGGGTGGTAGGGAGAGACTAAGGGAGGTGAAGAGAGTGTATGATATGAGTTTGAGGGGTTTTGGAGGTCCACCATCGCCGTAGGCGATTTCTGGCGGTTGGCCTAGGGCGGAGTTAGGGTTTCAGACTCTTTTAAGGGTTAGATTTATTGGGTTTTTATGGGGTTTTTGGGTGAGGTGATGTTTAGGAAGAGTAAGGGGAAAGAATATGGTGGATTTGAGTGGTTTTAGGGTGGTGATAGGTTTCGTCGCCGCCTTTAGGCGATTTCTGGCGGTGACTTGGGAAGAGGATATTAGGACGGTTAGGGTTTGGACAGGGGTGTTAGGGCAGCTGGGCGAGAGAGTTGTGAGAAGGGGGGAGTGTGAAATGAGGGGGTAAGAGAGGGTTTGGACACATATATACCAAGTGCCAGTCCAGTTCCGGACCATTAGATCTATTGAAGATCAACGGTCAGGATCGCCTGACACTTAAACGGTGCCGTTTAGTTAAGTGACGGGTTGTACCGGTTTAGGGGGGTATTGGGCTTGGGTACCTTTTGGGTTTAGTTTGGATTGGGCTGGTTTTAAAGACTTAGCCCAATCCGGTTTAGGTTAATTAAACCCCTTATTCGTTTTAATTAATTTCTAAAATCTAATTAATTTAACTAAATCCTAATTAAGTATTAAGATATCTTAATTTGTAATTACCCTTATTATTTAATTAGTTAGTCAATCCTAAGTTATAAAAAGTAAAACTACTATTTTTAACATTAAAACTATCACTCTCAAAAATAACAATTTTTTGTGATTTTCATTTAATGATGTAATAAAATTATGTAATTAGGTATTAAATTAAATTAAAAACCTAATAATGCAAGGTGATCAAGGTTTAAATATTTTTTGTTATTTTTCATGACTTCAAAACGAAAAATGCAACTAAATGCAAATAATTAACAAAAATCCTAAAAAAGATAATATAAAATTAAAAAAGACTAATTTATTTATTAATTTTGTAGGAGTATTTTCTGTAGGGTAAAAATTACATGCTCACAGCTGCCCCTTTTTGCTCGGAAACACGAGAGTTTTCGGGCAAAGACAAAGTGAGCAATTTGGTCTTGAGTCTTGGCTGGTTCTTTATGCAGACTCTGATCTTGATCTTGATGCTTGTTAGCTGCAGGTGTTGGTGTCACGACCCAAAATCTAACCATGGTAGTGATGGCGCCTATCATGTTATAAGGCAAGCCTATTTTCCAAATAATTACTACTAATTGATTTTAAGAATTTAATAAAATAATACCAACATTTAAATTTCTCATAAACTAAACCAACTCTAAATATAATATAGAAAATACGAAAACGAGCCCCAAACATCAGGGTGTCACTAAGTCATGAGCGTCTAAATTTATGAACTAAGATATATAACTGTCTAACTACCAATACAGTCCAAAAGAACAAGTGACAAAAGGAGTAACAGGGTCCTGCGAACGCGCAACTACCTTACAATCTCCAGAGATAGCCGACCTGAACTCAACGATCGCCGCGCTCTAACTCACCTGGATCTTCACATAAAGTGCAGGGTGTAGTATGAGTACAACCGACTCAGTAGTAAAAGAAATAAGTAAGGAATTAAGTAGTAGTGACGATCTAAGAAGAACAATAAAATTATTTATTTCCACAATTAAGAATAAACAGTAGTAAACATGTGAAGTCCATAAACCAGCAAATACTACAAGGAAATTAGCAGGTAAATGCAGCAACAACAAAAATAAATGAAACCCCACAACAATGTCACTCCATCACTCAGCACTCGGCACTCACACTCAACACTCGGCACTCACACTCAACACTCAATACACACACTCAATAGGTACCTACGCTCACCGGGAATGTACAGACTCCGGAGGGGCTCCCAAAGCCCAAGCGCTAAGCACGGACAACTCATGTGCTGCACGGACAACTCACGTGCCATAATATCAATCTCTAGATTCGCACGGACAACTCACATGCTACACGGACAACTCACGTGCTATGGTATCAATACCGGGATCCGCACGGACAACTCATGTGCTGCACGGATAATGGCTATTAGCCTCATAGCCTCATGGGATGGACCAAGTCTCAATCCCTCGAGGTGCACCCTCACACGCCCGTCACCTAGCGTGGGTATCACCTCCAACAAGTCACATGATATCAAATTCTCCGGGTTTATACCCTCAAAGCCTGAGTTAAAACTGTTACTTACCTTAACCGCGAAAATTCCTACTCCAGGATGCCCTCGTCCCTCGACTCGGTCTCCAAAAGCTCCAAATCTATCCAAAATCAGAATAATACTATCAACATAGGCTAAAGAATCAAATTCCACAATAAAACTACAAAAAAAGACCAAAAATCCGAAATCGGCCAAAACTCGGCCCCCGAGCCCATGTCTCGAAACTAGTCAAAATGGTAGAATAATAAACCTCGTCCTCTCCCGAGTCTAACCATCTAAAATTCATCAAAATCAGACTCCGTTTGGTCCCTCAAACTCTCCAAAACTCAAACCCTAACTCCCTCAATTTCACTCTAAACTCCTACTAATCTCATAGCTAATCAGTGAAAAAAAATATCATAAACACGCGTAATTACAAAGCGACTTACCTCACTGATGTCTCGTGATTCTCCTTTAAATAACACTACTCCAAAGCTCAAAGTCGTTCAACAATGATGGAAAAAGGTCAAAAATTCACGAAGTGCAACTTATATAGGTTCTGCCCAGGGGTTCCGCACCTGCGGTCCATTTCTTGCATCTGCGGCTCCGCACCTGCGGTCCCAGGTGCGCATCTGCGAAAATCACTTAAACGCCCAACTTCACACCTGCGGCTGCCCCTTCGCACCTCCGGGCTCGCAGGTGCGATCCTCCCTTCCACACCTGCGCTCAATACCCATGCCTCCATTTTCCGCATCTGCGATAGGCTCCCCGCTCCTGCGGCTCCCCATCCGCAGGTGCGGCCATACTAGAAGAATTACACCAGCAGCCTTCTGCTGCATTTTCCAAACTCCAAACTTCCTGTTAACCATCCAAAATCATCCCGAGACCCTCAAGACCTAAACCAATAATTCCAAGAATTCATAAATCACTACCCGAACTTAGTCGAACCTCCGGGACACCTAAAACAAACCCAAACACTAATTCAACCTCGGATTCAAGTTTAAGAACATCTAAACTTCCAAAATTCGCAAACGACGCTGAAACCTATCAAACCACGTCCGAATGACCTCAAATTTTGCACACATGTCACAAATGACACTACGAACCTACTCTAACTTCAGAAAATTCCGTTCCGGCCCCGATACCTAATTTTCCACTACCGACCAAAATTGCCAAATTTCTAACTTTCGCCAATTCAAGCCTAATTCTACCACGGACCTCCAAATTACACTCCAGACACAATCCTAAGTCTAAAATCACCCAACGAAGCTAATCGGATCATAAAAATCCAAATCCAAATTCGTTTACTCATAGGCCAACTTTCGATTGACTTTTCTAACTTAACTTTCTAACAAAGAGACTAAGTGTCTCATTTCACTCCAAAACTACTTCGAACCCAATCCTACCGACTCGATACCTCTCAACACAAATGAAAAACACGTAAATAAACAGAAATGGGGGAAAAGAGGCTATAACTCTCGGAACAACAGACCGGGTCGTTACACCCTCCTCCTATAAAACAAATGTTCGTCCTCGAGCGAGTCTAGAAACATACCTGGAATCAAAACGTCTGAAGCAAAAGCATTCGGCCTGGCTGGGAGACATATAAACGATCCTGACCACCCCCTGATCTGCCTCCCCCTCTCGAGCGACCCATCGCTGATTGGGCTCCACCCCTAGCTGGCTGGGCGGGTGGTGGAGGAACTAGAGCTGGTGCCGTCGGCCGAGTACCCCACTGTGGAGTCCCACCTGACAACCTAGAGCAATATCTCATAATGTGACCAAAATCCCCGCACTCGAAACAACCCCTCCTCTGACAAAACTGCTGTTCCTGATGTCCAAACGAACTACCCGATGATACTTGAGTGGATGGAGCATGATTAACCCTGCGCTGGCAGTGCGCTGAATGATGACTGACCCTGCTGAAACTGACCCCCTTGAGGAGCACCACTGAAACCACCCTGACAACGAGGCCTCTTAGCCTCTCTCTAAACCCTCACCTCACTACGAGCCATCTCAATCTGTCGAGCAATGTCGACAACCTCATCAAAGGTAGCATCAGATACTCTCTCCTTGGTCATAAGCATCGAATTTGAAAACCGAGGCCATCTATGAACCTCCTGATCCTCTCTCGGTCAATGGGAACCAACCTGACCGCATGACGAGCCAACTCGGAGAACCACATCTCGTACTATGTAACAGACAACTCACCCCAGCAAAGCTGCTCAAAGTGTCTGCGCAACTCCTCTCTACTGGACTCATGTACAAACTTCTCCAGAAAGAGAACGGAGAAGTGCTGCCAAGTAAGGGGCGCTACGCCAACCGGCCTACGCCTCTCGTAAGCCTTCCACCAATTAAGTGCAGTCCTAGGGAACTGGAAAGTAGTGAATGAGACCCCACTAGTCTCCAGAATACCGCGGTCCGAAGCATCCTCTAGCACTTGTCCAAGAAACCCTGTGCATCCTCACCCTCAGCACCACTAATTGGCGGAGGTTGGAGCCTCCCAAACCTCTACAATATGCGCTGCTCATCCTCTGGCATCATAGAAGCTACATAGTTCTGATCAGCTACAACCGGCAGGGCTGGAGGTGCCCCTGGTGTCTGAAGTCCCAGAACAACTTGCTCAGGTGTGCGAGCGGCAGGAGTCTGAGTGTCTCCCCCGACCTGAGAAGTAGATGCGGTCGTAGTAACTGAATCCGCATGAGCAAGGCCCGTACATATGACAGAATCTGGGCCAAGGCCTCCTGGAGGCCTGGAATAACAACAGGCACATGTGGTGCCTGAGCTGGTCCCTCCGGAACCTCTACCTCCGGGACCTGGTCCTGAGCGGGACAACTAGGGGATCTGTAGGTGCTGCCTCAGCTGCTGCGTTGGTGATGACTCCGCCCCTACCACGAACTCTACCACGGCCACGGCCTCTCGCGGCCCAAACTGGTGGCCGACCCTCTTGACCGGTAACACGAGTCCTCACCATCTGTGAGAGAATGAGATAACAAATGTTTAGTGAAATGTGAAATTTTTCTTGAAGGTTCTGTAGCCTCTAGAAGATAAGTACAGACGTCTCTGTACCGATCCACAAGACTCTACTAAACCCGCTCATGACTCGTGAGACCAATGTAACCTAGGCTCTCATACCAACTTGTCACGACCCAAAATCTAACCATGGTTGTGATGGCGTCTATCGTATTACAAGGCAAGCCTATTTACCAAAATATTACTACCAATTGATTTTAAGAATTTAATAAAACAATACCAACATTTAAATTTCTCGTAATCTAAACCAACTCTAAATATAATATAGAAAATACGTAAACGAGCCCCAAACATCGGGGTGTCACTAAGTCATGAGCATCTAAATCTATGAACTAAGATATATAACTGTCTAACTGTCAATACAGTCCAAAAGAAGAAGTGACAAAAGGAGTAACAAGGTCCTGCGGACGCTAGCAACTGCCTTTCAATCTCCAGAGATAGTCGGCCGGAACTCAACGATCGCCGTGCTCTAACTCACCTAGATCTGCACATAAAGTGCAAGGTGTAGTATGAATACAACCGACTTAGTAGTAACAAAAATAACTAAGGAACTAAGTAGTAGTGACAAGCTAAGTAGAACAATACAATTATTTATTTCCACAATTAAGAATAAACAGTAGTAAACAGGGGAATTCCATAAACCAGCAAATACTACAAGGAAATTAACAGGTAAATGCAGCAACAAAAAAAAATGAAACCTCACAACAATGTCACTCCTTCACTCAACACTCGGCACTCACACTCAGCACTCAATACACACACTCAATAGGTACCTGCGCTCACTGGGGTTGCACAGACTCCGGAGGGGCTCCCAAAGCCTAAGCGCTAAGCACGGACAACTCACATGCTCCACAGAAAACTCACGTGCCATAGTATCAATCTCTGGATCCGCACGACAACTCACGTGCTATGGTATCAATACCGGTATCCGCACGGACAACTCACGTGCCTCAATCAAATATATCACAACAGGCCCTCAACTTCACTCAATCATGTACCTCTCTAGTCTCACCATCATCAACAAATAAGCGGACACAACCCACATCAAGTATCATAGCATATCAGCAAAATAATAGAGAATGAGGTAAACATGTACAATAATTTCTATGACTGAGTACAAATAATGTGAGCATGAATAAACCCCAAGCATGATCTCTATAAAGGCAAACAAGTTCCACAACAAGTAAACACATAAAGAAAGATAATGTCTATTAGCCTCATAGCCTCACGGGATGGACCAAGTCTCAATACCTCGAGGTGCACCTCCACACGCTCGTCACCTAGCGTGGGTATCACCTCCAACAAGTCACATGATATCAAATTCTCCGGGTTTATACCCTCAAAGCCAGAGTTAAAACTGTTACTTACCTTAACCGCGAAAATTCTTACTCCGGGATTCCCTTGTCCCTCGACTCGATCTCCAAAAGCTCCGAATCTATCCAAAATTAGAATAATACTATCAACATAGGCTAAAGAATCGAATTCCACAATAAAAACTACCAAAAAGACCAAAAATCCGAAATCGGCCAAAACCCGGCCCCCGGGACCATGTCTCGAAACTCGTCAAAAATGGAAGAATAATAAACCTTGTCCTCTCCCGAGTCTAGCCATATAAAATTCATCTAATTCGGACTCCGTTTGGTCCCTCAAATTCTCACCTCAAACTCTCCAAAACTCAAACCCTAACTACCTCAATTGTCCTTGAGAAAGCAATTAGGGCAATACCACTCAAACTACCGAGAGGTATATAGTGGGTAATGTTGGGCATTTGTTATATCATAATTCCACGAACAACATCTTTGCTTTAGAAATTAGAACCCGCTGATTACCCGCCTAGGTAAAAGTCATAACCCTAGTGCCTTTATCTAATTAGAAAACAACCCAAAAAGACAATAGTTAGCTTAATTGTAATTATAGTAGCCTAAATCATAGTTATAACATAAAACCCAAAATTATGAGAAGTGTAATCAAGAACACGAAACACTATTAGATTACATAGAAACTCGACTCCAAATCATAACTCTCTGAGGAATCGATCCTGACCTTTCGGGTAAAAGCTGCACCGACCCTCATCTTCCTACTTTAATAGTAGTGTGGGTGAGAGCTGATTAGTAATCCCCAACGGATTCACCAGAGCTATCACACCTCCTTTTTCCCAAAAGGGTGGGATCATGGAGTTTTTTCCAATTTAAGTGACATTATTCGAATTCAGGATTATTTAATTAATTTAAGAGTCACCACTCGGAATTGTTTGTTTACGGTGTTCTGAGTCACCATTTATTTTAAAATCCCAAATCGAGGAAGTTTGACTCCATAAAAGTATGCGAAACCAGAAGACCGGGTAAGGATTTTTGTTAACCCGAGAGAAGGTGTTAGGCACTCCCGAATTTCTTGATTTTAGCACGTTCGCTTAGCAATTTGTACTTGGCTTAAATCGTTTAATTACTTATTTTAGGAACTATGTATATTTTACCTTTTACCACTTCTAATTACACGATTATTCATATTTAAAGAATTATCTTAAGACGCGTTACGTGTACGTATACTGTCACGACCCAAAATCCATGGAGGTCGTGATGGCGCCGCACCACTGTCAGGCAAGCCAACACTCAATGGTTAATTAATTTCCTATTTTAGTATTTTGAAATCATTACTTTTCATTTCATTGTATAATAAGCAATAAAATTTACCGAGTAAATAACGATGTTTGACAATTCAATTAACAAATACATCCCAAGGTCAACCCAGAACCCGATGTCACAAGTCCATGAGCAATTTCTAAGAAAATCAAATGAAATACAATAACCGTCCGGGATACAAATGGGACAGTAAAGAAAGTACAACTCAATACTCTGAAGGAGACTCTGCTGGCTGCGGGTCGTCTCGAGAGAAGCAGCTCTCCTAGGTCTCCAGAACAGCCACACTACTGCGCCAAACGGGGCCACTAATTATACATGTACCTGTGCAACAAAAATGCACAACAAGTGTAGTATGAGTACGAAAACAACGTGTACTCAGTAAGTATCCCACCTAACCTCGAAGAGGTAGTGACGAGAGGTCGAATTGGACACTTGCTAGAGGTCAATTTAATATAATCAAGGGTGATGTCAAACATGGATGTTATTATCAAATAACAAATAACAACAGGAAAAGATAACTTCTTTCATAATTATAAATCCCAGTTTCCGTCATTTCAATTAGTACTTATATCTTAAGGCAATTTAACAGTTCAAATCACAGATGGTATCCAGCAAATATCATGCGCAGGAAATGCCGAGGGTCGAACAGCTCGAACCAACAATAATAAAATGTGCACTGCCGAAGGGTCAAACGGCTCAAACCATAGATGCATCTATTAACCTGCCGTAGCGTACGGCCCGCTCCCATGAGAGTAGGGATAGAAATCACCCCCTCGCGGAATATAAATTGCAAAGCGTTTACGCATAAACATACACATTCAATTTATCAATAAAATTACAAGTACGACAAGTAAGGCATGTTTTTGGGGCCTAGACTACCCGGACATAAGCATAATAGTAGCTACACACAGTTAGAAATTATTTCACACATAACGACACATAATTAATTATTTCACCTATGGGGACAATTTCCTCTTACAACATTAGAAAGGAGACTTACCTCGCTCCGAAGTTCCATAACCGGCTTCCTAGCCCTTCCGATGACTCAAATTGATGCACAATTCCCCAAAACTAGCCAATAATTATGCAAATCCATTAATATATGCTCAAATATCCATTAGAATCCAATTTATAACAATTCCTAATCCCGATCGAAAAATCGATAAAAATCACCCTCGGGCCCGCGTACCCAGATTTCGAAAATTTTCAAAGATAAACATTACCCATAACCTCACGAACTCAAATATATAATTTATTCCAAATCTCATGTCCTATTTCGTGGTCAAAATTCAAATATACAAATTTCTAGGTTTTCTACCAAAACACCAAGTTTTCACTAATTTTCCATGTTAATATATATATATATATATATATATATATATATATATATATATAATCCAAGTATTTAACTTGAAATAGGTGGGAATCACTTACCTTGACATAGATGATGAAGATGGAGCTCCAAAATCGCCCCTAGGTCGTCTCCCATGGAGGAAATGAGATGAAATGAGCCTAAGAAATTTTTTTGCAAACTTATACACTGCCAGGAAAGTCTTCTTCGTGTTTGCGGGCCTACCCTCGCGTTCACGAAGAACAAAAAATCTTGAAAAGCAATTCCAAACTCTTCTCATACAGCTTCTAGTAGAATGGCCATAACGTTTTGCACAAAACTCCAAATGACAAATGGTTTAATGTTATGAAAACTAGACTCCAAGATCTACAACTTTCATATTTTGGTCATCTCCCAATTCCTTATATATTTTGAGATATAAGCTGTCAAAGTTAGCCCTGTGCAACACAATCTTCATCATCTTCCCGGACTCCCTGTAGTTACCAGCCATAATTTTTTGTACACAAATCCAAATGCTAAATGGTTTAATTTTCTAGAAACTAGACCCAGAGGGATAAAACTTTCATTTTTACATCATCTCCAAAAAATTTATAGATAGTGATATGAGCCTCCGAAGTCAGACCTGCGCCACAAAGAATTTTCTTCTACGCGAACGCGAAGAAAAAATTCCCTGAAGCCAAATCCTTCTTTACGAACGCGAGGGGATCCCCGCGAACGCGAAGAAAAACACCAGACACCAGCATCAACCATTCCAAAACTGCCCGAAATGATCTGAAACCCCCCAGAAACACACCCCAGGCCCTCGGGACCCCGTCTAATCACACGACCCAGTCCCATAACATCCCACAGACATGCTCGAGGCCTAAAATCACATCAAATAACGCCGAAATCATGAATCACACTCCAATTCAAGCTTAATGAACTTTAAAATTTCTAACTTCTACATTCGATGCCGAAACCTATCAAATCATGTCTGATTGACTTCAAATTTTGCAAACACGTCATATTCGACATTACGAACCTACTCCAACTTCCGGAATCGGAATCTGACCCCGATATATAAATTTCCATTTCCGGTCCAAATTCTTAAACCTTCAAATTTCTAACTTTAGCCAAATGACTCCAAAATGACCTACGGACCTCCGAATATACTTCCGATCGCGCTCCCAACACCAAAGTCACCATACGGAGCTACTCCCGGACTCGGAATCCCAAACGGACATTAATATCACTGAAATGTACTTCAACCCAAACTTATGAAATTTCTTCTAAAATGTCGACTTTCACAATATGCGCTGAAACGCTCCCGAGTCATCCAAAACCCGATCCGAACATACGCCCCAGTACGAAATCATCATACGAATATGCTGGAACCTTCAAATCCCGATTCTGAGGTCGTTTACTCAAAAATCCAACCTTAGTCAATTCTTCCAACTTAAGGCTTCCGAAATGATAATTTTTCTTTCCAAAATGACTCAGAACTTCTCGAAATTCAATTACGACCACGCCTACGAGTCATAATACCTGAAATGAAGCTGCTCACGACCTCAAACTGCCAAACGATGAGCTAGAGCTCAAAACGGTCGGTCGGGTCGTTACATATACCCGTTTAGTTTGGTGCGTCAAAATATCAGGTAGCGCGTATGTGTCCACATTTCATAACACTTGGTTTATTTAAGAAAAAGTTTGGTTAAAGTCGCGCGAACGCGTAACTTGAATTTATTTAAAATTTGGGATCACGTCACGCGAACATGTACGTAATCACGATAATAATTTAAAAATCCGCTCCTAAAGCATTTCTACGAGTGTTTGACCATGGTCATGCGAACATGTACCTTGGTTTTGTTTTGGGTATCACAACTATGTCACGCTTGCGTGTACGTCATTGTAACAATTAGTTTGATTATGAGTACCCAAGGTTATGCTTATGTGTCTAACACTATGTTGTATAACTAGGTGTAAAGGTTCAACACTAATGTGTTGTATTTGTTTGAATCAAATGGGGCAGCTTATGTATGAACTGCCAAACAGGCCCAGATTTAAAAGTTTGGGACATGACAAGGACTGAGTCCAAATGAACTCTAGCCCAAGACATATATTATTTGTTATTGATTCTAGCTAATGAATTCAGTTTGAAAAGAATTTGGGCTAGCTTGAGTCTAAATGACTCTGACGCAATGCATATTTGAAGGAAACTAAATGAATTCAACCCAAAAATGATTTGAGCCTAGTGATCATGGAGTCCAAATGACTCTGGCCCAATACAATGTTATTAAGTATTCAATCAATTAAACAAATTTAATTCAGGAAGATTTGGACCTAATAATGAGTCCAAGTGACTCTGGCCAATGCATATTTGTGTGAATGAGTTTGAGATTAAAATTTATAATATCAATTATAAGATGTTACCAATATTTTTTGTTTATATTTTAAAGCATAAAACTAAACGGGACTGGGGATGCAGACAATAATAACCAAGCTGCTTATTACTATTCTATCAAATTTTCTAGAAATGATTTATGTGATGTTGTTACATAAGAACATACATATCTTATAAATACATGAATCTTTAAATAAATTTTATAATTTTTCAGAGCACTTTAACACTACAGTTAATATATCTTAAATCGCCTAAAACATTATAAATAATTAACTCTACATGAATTTACACACAATTTCTAACCATACAACTTTTACTAACTTGATTTATGTAATAACTTAGCTTAAGCATAATGTCACATTCAAACCAACCATAAACTTTGATAAAAAACAAAGGAAACATAATAATAACAAAAATGGAAATTTTTACATTGTTAAGAAAGTACCTTGATAGAAGCAAGAGAAACAAAATGACAGGAAAATAAGTCTATGAACAAAGCTTGAAGCAAAGCAGCAACAATGAAACCTAGTAGAATAAGAAAAACAACCAGACTTCAAAAATAGGAAAGGAATGTATTTTCGATGCTGAAAGATCAAGATTGATTTTCAGAAGTTTTTCTTTTCAAAAGAGAAAAAAAAATCGTAAGGCAATGTAGAATCTTTTGTGTGTTTTTTGTGCATGTAAGTGTATTCAGATCTGTATCTCTATACGAGTCTGTCTATGTGTGTGTAGCTATTCAATGTGTATGTCTAATAAAAAAGGAAGAGTGTATTTATAGAGAGAGGGAGTGAAAAAGGATAAGAATTAGGGTACAAAAGAATTTGTCAGAATTCCCTAAAAATTAGGAAAAATGCATCTTTCTTAATAGAAATGGATAGCTGTCCTATTTCTAGTACCTTCCTATCTCAGAAAATGGACAAGTGTCCAATTTTCTGGATATTTGGGATCTTATCCCTATTTTTCCTACTCAGTATTCAGACAGTTGTCCCTATTCTAGAAGGTTCTAATATTTTCTGAAAGATTTCAGAATTTGGATTTCCAAAATTGACCCTTAAGGGCCTTGGATTTTTCTCATAACTAGATTGGTTCTGGGCCTGAGTAAGGTGACTCTTGGCTTAAGGACTTTGGGCTCTTAAGCTTTTAAATAAAGAAAAAATGGCATCCTATAACAACACATAACATGAATTGGCAATTTTTTAGCCTTACATTAGGTTTAGCAAAGATAGCCCCAAACAATTGGCATTATATAGGCAAATCCTAAAAAAACTACTATCTCTCTCTCTCAAAAAAAAAAAAAAAAAAATACTCGCTTATTTTGGCTTCCCTCCCCCTTTCTCTCCTTGTATTTCTTCTTCTATCTCTTTTGTTTCGCTCTCATAGTTTAGAATTTTTTTTTGCAAATTACACAAAAAAATCAGTGCGATGAAAAGGTAAGGTTGATCTTACACCAGAGAAAATCAGAAGCAAAAACTAAGAGAGAAAAAAAAATATTTCAACTTTGTTTTTTTTTCTATTTTATTTTTGGTTGGATAGAACGGGTGTGTGTGATTGAAATTGGTTGAAAATACCTAAACTAGGCTATATGCAAAATTTGAGCAAGATTAGAAGTGAATTAGACTGGTTTCAGGTAAAAAATTAGACCTAAAAATCCAACTGCGACATGTGTATATCACCATGTATAACGTGTACATCAGTGTGTATCCAGACATGTTTTTAAGGAAATATATGTATATCAGTTATACCGTGTATACAACAAAACAAATTTATGGACACCCGTGTATATCACATTGTATATCGTATATATAACACAAATTTTCATAGATATACACAGCTACACATGATATACATGAGATATCACTGATGTACGTAGAGATATACAGGGGATAATATGGGATACACATGTGGAGTCGTTTTGAACTTGTGTGTTTCAATCTAAAATGTGTTATACAAAAATCAAATTTTAATATATTTTGTCGATATACACATTATTAATATGTTATACACGATAATTACATTTATGGGCTATTTGATGACAATATCTATAACTAGGGCTATTTTCTGCCAATTGTGCGAATACATTTTCACACCATGCCAAAACCCCTTTAATAAAGCTATGGCCAAATGGAACGGGCCTCTTCAGTGAGGCCAGTTTTTAGACAAATACTACAATAAAATAATAATTAATAATAACATCAATTAATCTAACTAAATAGACAAACAACAAAGTAATACTAAGAAAATAAACACAAAATTAATGAAGATAAAACATATAATGATAATAAAAATAAATGCAAAAAAGAAAGCAAAAAGGAAAAATAAATTAATCTAACACTATTTTTACTTTTTTTCCTAATTAAGTTTGTTTAATTAATTAATTATTTTAAAATAATGGACAATAAAAATAAATAAAAACAGTAACAACTAAAAATAACACACAATATAACAATAAAACACGTAATAATAGGAAAAATTAAGAAAAAAATGAAAAATAACAGAAAATAACGAAAACTGTTAAAAATATAAGAAAATCTAGCCGCTAAAAACCCTCATGCCAATACACCCATCGGGAATCTGAGATCCCTAATGGGAGATATTGGCAAGAGGATTTTTTGACGAACTGGGTTTGATTAAAAAAAATGGAAAGGTAGATCTAGGGTTTCGGAGACCCTAGATATGAGATTTAAGGTTTTTGGTAGAGAATTTTGGGGATCTATGGGTAGATAGGTATTCTAGGAGGTGTGGTGGTTGTATGGTAGGAGTTTAGGTGGGTTTAGGGTTTTACCGCCGCCATAGGCGATTTCCGGCGACGGCTCTAGGGTTTCTAAGTTTCCAAATCTGAGATATGTGATTATTAGTGGGGGTTTTGGGGATTTGGGTGGTAGATAGAGACTCAGGGAGGTGATGAGAGAGTATGATATGAGTTTGAGGGGTTTTGGAGGTCCACCGCCGCCGTAGGCGATTTCAGTCGGTGGGGCTAGGGCGGAGTTAGGGTTTCAGGCTCTTTTAGGGGTTAGATTTGTTGTTTTTTACGATGTTTTGGGGTGAGGTGATGTTTAGGAAGAGTAAGAGGAAAGAATATGGTGGATTTGGGTGGCTTTAGGGTGGTGTTAGGTTTCGCCGCCGCCTTTAGGCGATTTTCGACGACGGTTTGGGAGGAGGATATTAGGGTGGGTAGGGTTTGGACGGGGTGTTAGGGCGACTGAGAGAGAGAGAGATGTGAGAAGGGGGGGAGGGGGGAGAGTATGAAATGAGGGGGTAATAGAGGGTTTGGAATATACCAAGTGCCAGGCCAGTTCCGGATCGTTGGATCTATTGAAGATCAACGGCCAGGATCGCCTGGCACTTAAACGGCGCCATTTAGTTAATTAAGTGACGGGCTGGACCGGTTTAGGGGGCTATTGGGCTTGCGTATCTTTTTGGGTTAAGATCGGATTGGGCAGGTTTCAAGACTTAGCCCAGTCCGATTTAGGCTAATTAAACCCCTTATTTGTTTAATTAATTTCTAAAATCTAATCAACTTAACTAAATCCTAATTAAGTATTAAGCTATCTTAATTTGTAAAATTATTTAGCTATTTAACCTTATTATTTAATTAACTAGTCAATCCTAAGTTATAAAAAGTAAAACTACTAATTTTAACATTAAAACTAACAATGTCAAAAATAATAATATTTTGTGATTTTCTTTTAATGATGTAATTAGGTATAAAATTAAATTAAAAACCTAATAATGCAAGATGATAAATGTTTAAATATTTTTTGTTTTTATTTTCATGACATCAAAATGAAAAATGCAACTGAATGAAAATAATTTCAAATAATTAACAAAAATCCTAAAAAAAATCTAAAAATAAATAAGACTAATTTATTTATTAATTTTGTAGAAGTACTTTTTGTAGCGTAAAAATTACATGCTCACACCAGATATAACCCCCCCCCCC